>CATKHJ010339641.1:0-16213 GCA_949750685.1 Vernicia montana | reverse complement strand
GCTCTTAGGACTCTCTCGAACTGGCTTGAGAGAAACCACAGACCACCAAACAAGAACCAAACTTTAGAACTAAAAGGCAGCTCTTTTCGAACCAAGCCTTTAAAGAAGGGCTAGCTTTCAAGCAAAATGGCTCGATTTAGCTTGTTTTGAGTGAGTTGAGGTGTGTTTGATGGGTTAGGGGGGGTAGGTTTATATAGGAAGAGTAGCTAGGTAAATTTTCGTCCACTTTCGATGTGGGATTCGGATTCAGGTACGGACTGCCGCACAGGGCCCCTGCGGCGCCGCAGGGGGCCCTTGCGGCAGCATTTTGCTGCCGCAGAACTACCTGCGGCAACCGCAGGGCTCCCCTGCGGTACCGCAGGAGCTGCCTGTGGCAACCGCAGGTCCATTTGCATTTTTCAGCCCGTTTTCTGCCATTCTCTTTCCGTTTGACTGCTGCACTTCCGCCAATGGTTAATCAGGTTCAACCATACACTGAGGTGCAAAATTAAGGGTTCACAGAGGCAAAATGAAAAACTGAAACAAGTAAAAGTAACACGGCAACGTAGAAAAGGAAAAGATACAAAAAATGAAAAAAAAATGAAATCAAAACTAAAAAATAAACTTCTGCGTTTTATTCAAACTCCTAAAGCCAACCTTTAGTTTTAACCTAACTTTAGTTTTACTTGGCTCAAAACGTGAAAATCCCTAACATTTGTAATTTTTTCTCATTTGCGAATTCCTCTAATTTGTTCTCTCTAAATCACTCCCACCCACAATTTCTAAACTGAAATAGCATCAAATTTGTCAAGTTAATTGAATTAAATCAGTTTGTATATGAAAATGAACTTGAATCGAGTATGATTGAGAAATTAACAAAGATTTATCAAAAAATTTAGGAGAAGAAGTGGACTTCAAGTACAAGCTGTATCATGAGGGCTAAGGTATGTAATAAACTAGTTACTTTGGTTAGTTCTTTCGGGTATGGGTGTGTTAAACGGGTTTGGGTTTATATGTTTGGTTTAGGGTATCGGGTCTGATAATCGGACTATTGATTGCAATGAATGGTAACTGAGTTAATGGAGATTGTTATTTATTTGATATTTAACACATATATATACATACCCTTGGCTTTGAGCAATTTGATATGTTTTATTTATTTATTTGTTCTGTTTTACAATTGGCAGGAAAAATGTCAGTAACAGTAAACTTCAGGATTTATCATGGTGGTCGGTGGGAAAGTGCTAAAAATATGGTTTATGTGGGGGGGAAAGGTAGATTATTTGGAGAATTTTGATATCGATTATCTTTCTGCTATTGAACTGATGCATTTTGGGATTGATAGAGGATATGTAAACGTTTGTAGGATTTGGTATAGGATATGTGGCTTAAATGGCAACAAATCCTTGGAGGAAATCAATTTGGATAAGGACGTGTCAAATATGTTGATGTATTATGAGGGTTTTAAGCAGATTGACTTATATTTTATGGAGGTTGAAGCTCCAATAGCTATTATAGATGAAAATGGACAGATGGTTAGGAATGAGCATGAGAATGTGGATATGAATGAGTTTGAGAATGAGAATGTGGATAGGAATGAGTTTAAGAATGAGAATATGGATAGGAATGAGCCTGAGAATGAGAATGTGGATAGGAATGAGAATCGGAATCAGAATGTGGATAGTAGTGATTCAGATAGTGATTATGTACCCCCGATGGAAGACAGTGAAAGCTCATCTGATAACGAGTCTGATTGCAATGAGCCTAGCTGACTTTATGATGATATGGAGGGCAGTGATGATGACATTTTCAATAATGTCACATCTAATCCAAATGATATAGATGGGACTAGAGATGGGGATATAGCTGGAGTGAAGGATGGAGTTGGAGATGGAAATGGGAATGCTAATGCAAATATTGTGATGGATTTAGAAGAAGAAGATTTCAAGGAATTTTGTAAGGATATGGTGGACAGTGATGATTTACATAGTTTAAAGGGATCAGATGATGAGGTTGAAACTTATCCTGATTTTGATGAACATTCAAGTATGCATGACCCCCAATTATGTAAAGGAATAAAATTTAGTAATCACAAGATCTTTAGAAAAGCTTTGAAAGAATGGGTAGTGAGAAAAGGATTTCCATACACTTTGACAAAGAATTCCTCCAAGAGAATCACAGCAGTTTGCAAGAATGATTGTGGTTTCAGGGTCCATGCTTCTTTGGTGGGTCAGACTACTACCTTCTAGATTAAAACTTTCATACCTGTCCATAAGCGCTCTAGGGATTGGAATAATTACATAGTGAACTCTAGGTATTTATCTGAGAAGTACCTTGAGGAAATAAGAGACAACCCTAATTGGGATGTGAATGCAATGCAGAAGCATATCTAAAGGGAACTAAAAGCTGAAGTCTCCCTTATTGCATGTTATAGAACTAAAAGAAAGGCCAAAAAGATCATTGATGGAGATGTGAAGGGACAATACAAAAGATTGTGGGATTATGCAAAGACAATCAGAGTTACAAATCTTGGGAGTATGGTGAAATTGGAGACTGAGTAGATGCTCAAAAATGAGATAGATGAGGAAAAAAGTGCTAATGACATAGGAGGAGATGACACTATTAGTAGTGTACACATATATGTGTTTGTGTTTCAGTACATGTATGTGAGATTTGCTGCTCAAAAGCAGGGGGTTTTCTCTGGTTTAAGACCAATCATTAGTCTAGATGGATGCCACTTAAAAACCTTAATGGGAGGGCAGTTGTTATGTGTAGTAGCTAGAGATGATAATGAGCACTTATTTTCATTAGCCATTGCATGTGTTGATGTAGAGGAAAAGGCAAGTTGGGTTTGATTCTTGAAGTTATTATTTGAAAATTTTGGATCTCCTGAAAAACTAGATGGGTGTTCATATTAGACCAACAAAATGTATAATTTCTCAATGTTATGCTTTCAGTACATGTATGATGGTAATGATGAATTCATAGAATATTGTCTGTTTATTATTTTATTTATTTGTTTACTGATAATGCAATTTGATACTAGGGTCTAGTAAAGGCTTTTCAGCAGTTAATGCCAATAGTAGAACATAGGTATTGTGTCAAACATATGTATGAGAACTTTAAGAAATTGTATAGAGGGTTAGAATATAAGAAAAGATTTTAGTTTGCTGCTGGTGCGGGTACCAAGAAAAACTTAGAGAGTTAGATGAAAGGGCATATAATTGGGTGATGTATCATGATCCACACACATGGGCTAGATCTTATTTTTTCACAAACACCAAGTGTGATGCATTGCAAAACAACCTGAGTGAGTTATTCAATTCATTTCTTGGTGTCAGTAGAAATATGCTAATACTTAACATGTTTGAATGGATTAGGAGAACGTATATGAAGAGGTTTTATGTGAAATATATTGGAATGCTTAAGTATAAAGGGGATATTTGTCCAAACATTCAAGACATGCTAGAGAAAATCAAGCTTGCTAGTAGGGATTGCTTTGCTACACCAGCTGGAGAACAGAAATATGAGATTGATTACTTTGATACTTAAAATTTAGTGAATCTGGTGGAGAAAACATACAGTTGCAGAATGTGGGATTTGTCAGGCATCCCATGTAAACATGCTGTTTCAGCCATATACAAGAATAGGGAGCAACCAGAGAGTTATGTGCACAAATCTTACTCCAAAGAGACTTTCCTAACAGTATATAAGCACATAATTAATCTATTGCCAAGCAATAAGGAATGGGAGAAGATTGAGTATGTTGATATTTATCCTAACAAAGTGATAAGACCAAAGAAAAAAAGGTTGAGGGCAGCTAATGAACCAAGAAATCCTTTTAGAGTTTCTAGAGCAGGCAAGAATGTGAAATGTGAGAATTGTGGAGGAACAGGCCATAATGCGAAGGGTTGCAAAGCAGGTGTTATAGGAGAGACAAAGTGGCAAAAACATATGAGATTAAAAGGTGCTAATAGAAGCAGTGTTGAAGCAAGAGTGGAAAGATAACAATTTGAAAATTCAGCCTCATCTACAATGGTAAATGCAAAAAAAAAATTTGAATTATGTTTACATGTTTTATTACCTTCACTAATGTTACCTTTTATTGAATTTTTGTAGTCTCAAGGTGTGAAAAGAAAAAGGGGGAGGCCTAAAAAGAATACTGAAAATGTTAGCCAACTAGAAAGATTTGCCCAAAATCAAGTATAGAAACTGAAAACCTTTTTATAAGTAAGTTGATATTGTTAGTTCATTAATTAAAATGGATATTGTTTTACATGTTGTACAGGAATTTGTACTACATAAGGGTACCAAGCTGCATTCATCACAACCTGCTACTAGGCAAGCTCATTTGAGACCACCAATACCTGCACAAACTAAAAGGACAAAGAGTTCAAAGATAATACAAAGTTCATCACAACCTGTTACAAGGACAAAAACAAGAGTAAAGTTCCTTTTATATCATTTTTAAGACATTTAATAATGAAAATGCTCTCTGAAAACTTATCAAAGATAATACAAAGTTCATCACAACCTGTTATAAGGACAAAAACAAGAGTAAAGTTCCTTTTATATCATTTTTAAGACATTTAATAATGAAAATGCTCTCTGAAAACTTATTTGCTTTACCTATTTTATATTTACATAGGTCACTAGATCAAAAGAGACTCCAAGGATGACATCATCACAACATGCTGTCTGTCATGCAACTTCATCTGCAAATGTAAAAAATTTTCTGTTTTTCATTGCTTGCTTTTCATATAACATGTGAGTGATATTTGTTATGGAATTTGAGTTTAATTGGTATTATAACATATGATTTGGTGTAGCTCAATTCACAAAATTGACTTATTGAAATGCTCTTTGAAAAATAATCTAAACCATAAACCTTATTTGCTTTACCTATTTTACATTTGCATACGTCACTACATCAAAAGAGACTCCAAGGATGACATCATCACAACCAGCTGTCTGTCATGCAACTTCATATGCAAATGTATGAATTTTTCTATTTTTCATTTTTTTTCTTTTCATATAATATGTGAGTGATATTTGTTTTGGGATTTGAGTTTAATTTGTAGTCTATCATATGATCTAGTATAGGTCAATTCTACCAAATTTAAGAATCCAATATCTGAATCTACAAACGTACATCCAACAAGCTTCAAAAACTTCAAGAGGACATCTGAGATTGCATCCTTTATGGATCAAGAAATGAGCATGAAAATTTGAATGCTAGTACCATTCAAAAAAGAAAGCTGCAACTGATGCTACAAAATGAAAATCATTGGTCCATTTTGTTCATTTTTTATCCATAGGTTGACCAAAGAAAGAAAACAATGAAAGATGATACTGACCCCCAACTGATATTTTGTGGTCCATGTTCTTCATTTTGTTGTCCATATGTTGACATAAGAAATTGTTGGTTATATATGAAATATTACAACTGTTATTGATTACATTTGATAATGATTGATGGCTTTTGATAATGATAAGCAGTGGATTATGAAGTGAAACCATCGATTATAATTTTAACTTCGTGATTATTTTCTGTTAAATTCAAAACAAACTTTAATCTAGTTTAATTGAGGCTAGTCCTATAATCTGTGACAAATAATTGATTGCTTTTGATAAAAGAGGTACTTATAACAAATGAAATTAAAAGCAAGTGACCTTCACTACTGAAGTTAAAAATCAACAGAACATTGACATGAACAAGACATTACTTATCCTAATGTCATACCTGAAAGTATTCAATAAAAAACCTTAATAGAATATCACTTCATTGATTGCAGGTAGTAAAGAAAGTCCCAAGAGCAATATCAGTTCATAACAAAATTTCATTGAGTCATTTTTCAAACACTTTTCATACAAAATCAAGCCTATAGGCCTTTGACTAATATCAGTGCTAATTTCACCTCTTCCACCCACAATTACATGCCAATTTCACCTTTTACACCTAAAGAGATTTAAATAAGTACATACTACTAATACTACAACTATAAATCAAGGCAAATATAAATAGCCATTTCCCTTTGGCTTTCCCGCTGTTAACCAAAAAAGAGATAAAATCAACCCAAATACCACTAGCAAAATTATGCATAAGCATATGTTCATTTGTTTTCCACCAAAAGCAACCAAGACTTTTTCATTCGACATCAACTCCATCAACTCCAATTGCAACTTTCTCACCTTTGCTTGCGAATTGCCTAATTCAGCCTGCAAATTTTTTACTTTCTGATTATACCTTCAAATTTTTATTTCAAGTTCAACTTCCCTTGCTATACACACTGCAATTTCATCCTCACACTCTGTTATCTTCGTTAGCAGATGTAGTAGAACCTCCATAGCTCTATCACAGGTTTTTCAAATCAATCCAATGAAAAAACTTACATTTTATACCTAATGATAATGTGCACAGCCTTTGAATCTTCTTCCCAATGTGTCTTTTTGCCATGATGTCCTTACAGGTGCGATTAACCTGCATTCGCATCTAGGAACACTGTTAGATACAACTCCATTAACTTGTGAGGAATTTGAATTTTGTATGTGTGAGAAGTTTAAGGATTGTGAAGGTGATTGCATTGAATTGGGAGGAGTTGGTCGAATTTGAAATTTAAATTTTAGGATATTCACGATCTAAAGAATTGGGAGGAGTTGGGATCTTATGACATGCTGATTGGGGTTGAATGAGTTAGGAATTGTTAAAAATGCAGAGCTTTGATCCCATATGCTGCGTTTTCTATATTTTTTTTTCATTTTTTAATTTGGCAATAAAACGCTGATGTTTTGCTGCCACATCATAATTTATGTTTTATTGAAAAATTCCAAGTTAGCGTTTGTAAATTGCCACGTCATCATTTTTGACGACGTTATGTGTTTTTTCACTTAAGTGTCAAACGGTGTAATCCACAAGGTACTAAAATGTCACGAAAATAACCTCAGCTCCTATTTAAAATAAGTGTGAAATCACAAGGTACTTTTCTGTACTTTCTCCATATTCAATTAATATTACATTTTGTTTGTTATTTTATATATAGTTGATATAGTTCATAATGCAGCTAGATTTCACCAATATTCATATTTTCACATGTTATAATAGAACATGAGGCATGGAGGAATAACTTTTGAATCTTTAGTTTAGTGTAGCTAAGAGCTAGCTAGTTAGAAGATCTTTCAGCATTGCTAATAAAAAGTATTTTATTGAAAACATTAACTAAATATTAATAAGAGGTTGCTAACATTTTTTTTTTAATTTTTTTCCAGTGATTTTCATATATTCTAATTATAAAAATTTCAAAACCTTTTTTAGGTTATAGGAATTTGTTAAACTCTCTACTGCTTCAGGTGTCAAGCTTTGGTACCATTCTCTCTCTCTATCTATCTTCTTGTCTAAACCACTTCTTATCTTGAATTTAATTATTTTTACTTATTGATTTATTTAATTTATGATTTGGTGCATGTACAGCTTAAAGAATTGATACGATAGAATACTAATATTGATAACCGAGTATTTGAAAAATGCATGTTTTGTCAATTTGATAAGAAACTTTTATTGGTGTATATATATTATATTATTATTAACCTTTTCTAATTAATGTGATTTGGTTTGGATTAAATTTTGCAGCATGACTATTAATGGGTGGGAGATGATGATTTATCTTGCCTTTTCTGCAATAACAAGGTATGATGCTGCTCTAGATATGCCTTAGGAATTTGTTGAGTGCGGTTTTTCACTATATCAAATTTTTTTCATTGAAGGAATTTTTTTCTTTGGAGACATTGTATTATATTTAGACTTTGTATAATATTGTTGACATTTATATATTGTATTTAATTTTCATTGTTTCATTATAAATAATAAAAATAATTCAGGACATTGTACATATTGTTGAGTGACATTTTATTATAATTCATAAATAAAATAATAAAAATTAAAAAATAATTGTATGTCATGGCGACTATATTGTATTAGTAGCTAAATAAATATTTTATTTTAAAAATATTTAAAAATTGAATTTATTTATTTAGCTACTAATACAATATAGTCGCTAATTATCGATTACAAATTTAGTAGTAACTTAGTCGCAACAACAGTCACTTTAGTCACCTTTTTGTTATATTTAGTAACTGTGTTTTCCTCAATTAGCGACTAACTTATTTGGTCACTAATTAGCGACAAGATAATCACTAAAAAAATTTAGCTACTAGAAAAACAGCGACTATATATTTTAGTCACTAATTAGTCGTTGTTCTCATTTAGCAACTAAAATTAAGTCATTAGCGAATACTTTTTGTAGTCGCTAATCCTAATTTTTTTTTTAAGTGTATATTATTATGATAATTATGAACAAGTTATGGCCTATGATTTTTTTTTTTTAAAAAAAAAAAGGAGAAATATACTAATTGTATGAGAAGTGGCCTATGTCAATGTCACAGTCCAACTCCGCAACTATGATGGTCCTAGGGCATGGATAGGCATAAAGCCACCAAAAACCCGTAGAACCTATCTATACATATAAATCTCATGGCAACATAATAGCTAACACATACACTTATCCCAATATCAGAACCTGAACTCATACACATGCTCATAATCTCGTACATCTTATAATTCTCATAGAACAAAATATATATAGATTCATCCATATAATTGCCATTAAAGCCAAAAGAATATCCTTCTTTTACACACATGGTGCACTAAAGTATCTCAAATACATAAGTAGTAAATGGAGAAATTACATTGATCAGATTAGTTCTTTAGGAAGGAAAAATGTCTGAAGAACCGAGCTGATAAACTTCTAATCTCCTGAAAAATAGAATCACTAATGAGATAAAGCAGTGAGTAAAAAATATACTACCATACTTGTGAGGCTAGGTAATACAAGGCTAGCTCACAAGAATGGTAGGGCTCATAACTTAACAATTGGCTTACAATATAGCAAATGAAGTTCATATAACTTGTAGGAATCAATAACTCATAGTATACAAGAATAAACATGTATATAGTTCATGAAAGAAATCATAACTCATAAATAGATGGATATAGAAATCAACTCGTAACATATTAGGAATAGAGGCACTTTATTAGCATATTCCCCTCGTAATAAAGAATAGAGGTCGGTTGGGCATATTATTTCTCGTAATAAGAGTAGAGGTATAATTAACATACTCTTCCTCGTAATACATGAAATGGATCAGATTTCACGTCTAGGATGATTTACCCTTCCTATACAGGGGTAGGATATTATACCATATCCATTAGGTTACAATGTGCACAATGTCTGATGATTAACCCACATCAGTCAAAGATTTCTATACCATTAAAGGTTATTAACATATAGATAGAATAATTATGGTTCTCATAAGCAAATAGCTTATATGGTTCAAATGGTTCTCATACTCATAGACATATAACAATATACGATTCTCATAAAAGGTAATAATTAGCAAATGGCTAATTAAGAGCTTATAAAGTTTCATGAAGCAATATGGTTAAATAAACAATTTCTCATGGTGGCTTATACAAGAATATAGGCATTAAGCCTTAGGAATTCAAATACAAGAATAGTAGTATATTTTCTACTCACCTTAATCAAAAAGAATGCTCTATACTCAATGAAAGTCCTCAATCACATCAAATCCTCATGATTATCATCCAACCTTCTAGGAGGAACTAAACATACAAACATATACAAATTAACAATACACATAACCCATGCTCTTAAAATCACCATACACATGCTAGACTCATGATTTCTAATCCTATTCCCTTCCTAAGCATAAATCATAACAATGGAGCAGAAGAATATAAAAGAAATTCAAAACCCTAACTCATCTCTTCAATAGATGCTTCAAGAAATGGAAGAAGGAATGGACAAATGCAACCCTAGATCCTTTTGTTGAAGTAATCAATGAAGTTTCTTGGCATTTAATGCGAGTGGGTGAATGATTCTTGAAAGAAAATGAGGTTTGGAGCTCTGAAATCTCGTGAAAATAAGTTTAGGTCTTTAACTCTCTATTTAAAGTCATTTCCCCGATTCTGGTCTTGACGTAAGTAGCGGTCGCAATATGCTAGTTGCGGTTGTGATTCCCTTATCGCGGTCGCTACCCAGCACTGTTCACGTGACTATTCATCTGATAAACAATTTTAGGCAAAGAGGTTCGCGGTCTACATTGCGATCGTAACATTGGACGCGAAATCAATATTGCGGTCGCGACTTCCTTATCGCGGGTGCTACTTATGCCCTGCAACTCTACTTCAGGAAATTCATCTTCAATTCTCATAATTCAACTTATACTCATTCATACACATAATATACTAATAGAATTTCATTCGTATGATTACTAAAAGTTCATACATACATTCAAGGTATTACAGTCAATCAGGTATGGTTTGATTAATCTTCTCATCCTCTTTAAGGAGTATGAAAAGTGGGAGGTTTCAGATTCGAATCTCCCAAACCACAAAAAGTTGTCACTAATTTGGTAAGTGATGTTAAAAGGGAAGACTACTCATGTTGTGTAGCCTACAATGTTATTTAGGTCATTGAGCCTCCAATGAATTAAAAAAAAAAAAAAGAAGAAGAAGGAGAAACATACTAAATGTATTTTTCTTCTTCTTCTTCTTCTTCTTCTTATTATTATTATTATTATTATTATTATTATTATTATTATTATTATTATTAAATGATATGCAATGGCCAAGTCCGACTAGCCTAAATAACTTACAATATAGGACTTAAATAACATGGCCCAAAATGATTATCTCAAATTATTTTCAATATATTTTATAATTGGGCTTGGCTCTTATAAATATTTTTAGCTCACATCTATGCAAGCCAATGCGAATCAAGTCCCAAATCCAAGCTATCACCTCAAGGATCAAGTTAGAGGATTGATTATGGGTTTGTTTAGTATTGAAGTTGAAACTATTTTATCGAAAAAGTATTATTTTAGATCTTATTGAGAAAATCAATTTTGAAATGATGTTTAACTATTCTGAAACTTTTATATTTAAAACATGAAAAATTTATTTAAAAAATAAATTTTAATATTCTCTAGTCAATAATTTCAATAAGATATTTTTGTCAAATTCAAATAATAATGCCAAACAAACCCTATGTCTACAAATATACTTACTTTTAAGAATATGTAAAATAAAAAGATGGGTCACTAGGCACTTGGCCCGGTAATAATAAAAGAAAGGGAGACTCAAGTTCAAGTCTCCAGCCTGCACCCAAAAGAGATTTTTCCCTTTGGATGATGCATACCTTGTAGCAAAAAAAATAAATAAATAAAAGGATGAGTAATTAAATATATTTTTTGTATGATTGGGCAAGGAGGGTTTTAACCCCTACTATATGTGGCCATGTTTATACAATATTCACTACTTCCCTTGGAGTAGTGGCTTTCCTCGGGTGAAAGTGGAGACGGATTCTAAGATAATGGTTGAGGCTATTAATTTGAGAGAAGTAGTATAACTCCTTTTTATTTTTTTGAAACAAACATAAATATTATTAATCAAAGAGTCAAATCAGCAACCAAGAGTGCTCTTACAAATTGAGGAGCCTTTTGCCAAACAGAGAGACTAGCATAGAAACGGGCTGCTTGTACAAAAGTATGAGCAACTCCATTCACTTGTCTCTTAATAAAAGAAACAGTTACATTATGTAAACTCTGAAGTATAGACCTATAAGAATCCAATATACCACCATATTATGAATCATCAAGGCTAGTGGAAAGAAGATTGTCAATAACTCCTTTTGCATCCTGCTCAACTAACACATTTTTATAACCCAAAAAAGCCAAATGTCGTAAAGCCTCCCATAATCCCAGAATCTCGGCTTCTTTAGGATGAAACACATCAGCATAAGTCTTAGAGAAACCAAATAGAAACTGACCTGTAGCATTTCGAATAACAAAGCCAACCCCAGTAATTCCATCTTGAGTCCAAACTGCAGCAACCACATTACATTTAAGAAAAGGGGAAACAGGAAAGACCCACTTAGTAATAGTAGTAGCCGTTGAATCAGAGTTAAGCACAGGAGCTTGAGCCAATTGCTATGCACGTAGAGATAGTATGCATGGGAGGAGTGAATTTATTCCTCCAAAGCCATGAGTTGACCCCAAATACCCCAAACCATAATGCACCACTTAGCTACCACCTGTATATCTTTCTTCTCCAAAACTAAAGCAAGCCAATCGAACATGGATTCAACATAGTCGTAAGGGACATAACCACACAGCCCCAACTAGCACTCCTGAGCAAAAGGACAATATAAGAAAAGATGTGTTAAATGCTCCCCATAACTACCACACAAGACACACATTCACCACATCAATAACTTTGAGAAAAAGATTATCCCTCGTAGGTAAGTAATTAACAACTACCTTCCATAAACATTGCTTCACCTTTGGCAAAATAGGCAGTTGCCAAAATTTTAACCACCATTTTACAGTTTTATTTCCAGTCCTATCATACTATGAATCAATTATAACCCGATAACCTAACTTTACAAAATACCGCCCCTTCCTATCATAATGCCATATTAATTTATCGCATTGCCCATCTACTGCAGAAGGAAGACTAGAAATAGCTTGTATATCTCGTTCATTGAAAAGCTCATGAAGCAACTCAATATCCCACTCCATAGACCTCGAAACACGTAGATCACTAACCACCATATCCTCAAATACAGGAACAACATTAGACTGTACATAAAAATTCCCATCAACTCGTAACCAAGGATCCCTCCAAACATTAACATTAGAAATACCACCAACTCATCATCTACATCCATTTTGAAGAAAAAATTTCGCATACTAGATACTCTTCCACATAAAACTCGAGTTCGAACCTAGACTAGCTGTGAGAAAGTCCCCTCTTGGGAAATATTTTGCTTTGAGTAATTTACTAACAAGAGAATCCAACTGATCAATTAATCTCACACCTTGCTTAGCAAGTAAAGCAAGGTTAAAAGCATGAAGATCATGAAAACCCATGTCTCCCTCCTCCTTCCTAGTACACAATCAGTCCCATGAAGCCCAATTAATTCGCCTACTCCCATTAGACTTCATACCCCACCAAAATGAATTCATCATCTTTTGCAACTCCTCATATAAAGATCTAGGAACTAAGAAAGTACTCATACAATAACTAGGAATGGCTTGAGCTATTGTTTTCAAAAGAACCTCTTTACCTGGTTGCGATAAAAACTGACCATGCCATCCTTGAATTCTTTTCCACAATCTGTCACACAAGAAAGCAAACACATATCACTTCTTTTCACCAATAAGAGAAGGCAACCCCAAATATCGATCAGTATCCAATGGAGAAGAGACACCAAGAAGAGAACAAATATCATTTGTAACAATAATAGGGACATTAGGACTGAAAAAATACTCGATTTGGTAAAATTAATTGCTTGTCCTAAATCCCGTTCATAGCTAGCAAGCACAGCCTGTATAGCCACACATTCCTCCATCTTAGCTCTAAAGAAAAAAGACTATCATTTGCAAATAGGAGATGTAAAATACTAGGAGCCCCTCTACAGATAACAGACCCATGAACTTCATCCCTCCTTTCTGATAAGCGAAGAAAGTAGCGTAACTCTCATCATCCTAAATTCAACAACTAATAAGGTAATACTAGATTTTTGAAATTTCCTATGTTTATATATAGTGAAATAAATTTTTATTCGAATTAATTAGTGAATCATGTATTCTCTTATGTCTCAATATTTTCATATATATTTATGTGATTTTATCTTTAATTTATACATGTTTAACTTGATTCTTTAGTAAAATCAATATGAATTCCTTCAATTCACTCATTACATGGTCCTAAATGATTTTCATAAGAAATGCAAGATTATGAAGAATCAACCCAATCAAAGAGCACAATGTCATGCAAGAGAAGGCACACAAGCTAATGCAGAATTATTCACCTTTGGATGCTTAAAAGAAGGAGCACGAACTCATGTTGAACTCCCACCTCTGATTGTCAGCCTAGATCGAGCACGAGCCTGTACTCTAGAAGACGCACGAGGTCATGCATTTTAATTTGTTTTTGTTCCAAATTTCCTCAAAGGTAAAAAGGCCAAGTGAAAGGCTTCAGGACGCACAAGGTTGTGCAACCCTAAGCGTATAAGCCCTGCACCAACGCATGACAGTTGTACACTCACTTGAATCTTGTAATTGAAGCTGGATTTTAGGACCCATATAAATAGATTTTTCTCTGAAATTTATGGTACAGTTCTTCAGAGATTTATAGCCCCAAATATAATACATATATTTTCCATTTTTGAACATTCTCTTAGTTACATATAGTAAATTTAGGAAGGGATTTGCAACTTTGGAAGCAAGAAGGATCTACTCAATCTTGGATCTCCATTGTTGTTGGTTTAACATAGAGTTTATTTCTAAACCCATTTAATTTTAGTTTGTATTGAATATGTTCTTAAGTTTAATGCAATTTATTGTCTCTTTTCTTATTTTATCTATGAGTAGCTAAAAATCTCACTAGGGTTTAGATGTAAATTGATTTACTTGCCTGTGGTTTCATGTATGCTATGTTTTCGTGATTGTTTGTTTGGAATTAATCTATCTTCTTTGAACTTCATGTATGTGAGTGTCTGGTCAATACTCGCATAGCCTAAGATGTTACATGAAATAGCGAGAGTGGAAGTGCAGCATTAGTCCGTGGGGATGATAGATCTAAGATTAATATCGCATAGAGATATGGATATTACTTAGATAATGTTTTGTGCTTTATGTAGAACTTAATGAATTTGATTCAATATTGATGATCTAGATAACTTGAAAGATGTATGTGGATCTCTCTTATGTGGATTTGAGCCTAATACAGTATCTTAGACTTGCAAGATGAACAAACAAACATCAAGGGGCCAAGCTTGGGACTTATACATATATCTTAGTCATTCTTCCCATTTTCTCCATCTCTCTGAGCATGAGTGCAAGAACACATATCCATTATGGTGATATTCTAGGCATTAGTCATTATCTTTTTGGTATTACTTAATTAGTTTTTTCTTTCACTAGAACGGTTAATTAGCTTTTTATGTTAAAATAACAAAAAAAATTAAAAATTTGTTTAGATGGATAGTCATTTAAAAATTATTATAGATTTAAATTTAAATTTTAAATATAAAATCATAAAAAAATTATTATGTTAATTTTTTATAATTTGATTTCGACTGAATATTCAAACTTGCAATCTCACAGTTCTGACTTCTAGACATGACTTCAATACCACTAAAATATATGATTATTAATATAATATCATATTTTAAATATTTAACCATTTCAAATAACTAATTAATTATTCAAATCAACTCTTATAAAATTCATACCGCTTATAGTCTTTAAAAGCATGCGGATTCATTGGTTTTTTATTATTATTATTGTTGTTTTGATTGATAGAAAGTACCATATATTTTGTGCAACCTCCTGAAATTATGGATATTATTCCGTATTAAGGTGTTACTTGCTAAATACCCAAAAGGGATTTTCAGAGGGGTTTCCTCCGATGGCTGCGGCTTGTTACTAATAAATTTTGACCCTCTGTCAAGATTGAAAAAGGGATTTGACCCTCTGTTGAAAAAAGGGTCAAGATATGGATATTGCTTAGATAATGTTTTGTGCTTTCAATACAACTTAATGAATTTGATTCAATATTGATGATCCAGATAACTTCAAAGATGTAAGTGGATCTCTTTTATGTGGGTCTGAGCTTAATATAGTATATTAGACTTGCAAGATGAACAAACAAACATCAACTGATTTGGAGGAAGGGATTTGACCTTTTGTCAAGATTGCCCTACCTTAGTTCTTCAATGGCAGAGGAGGGGTTTCTGTGTAGCTTTATGGTTCACTGTCTCAAGATCAAGTCCAACCATAAATACCCTTTTGGTGGAGGCATCACTGCTCTTCACGTCTCTACCAAGAGTCTGTGTCTTCTTTGGGCTTAAAGTCTAGTTGTAAAAACCCTAAAATGGTTATTATGTATTTGTAGTATTTGTCCTTTAATGTTGGGTTTTATTAGGCTTACCTATTGTACTTAAGTCCAATCTGTAACCATTTGAGCTTCATGCCATTTTAATGCAATGGTAGCAATTTCTCTTGGGCAAAAAAGGAAAAATAATATATATATATATATATATATATATATATATATATATATATATATATATATATATATATATATATATAT
>CATKHJ010339632.1:0-67661 GCA_949750685.1 Vernicia montana | reverse complement strand
TGTTCGGGGGTGGCCCCCCCCCCCCCCCCCCCCCCCCCCCCCCTCCTCGGGGCCACCTCCCTTTGTTTTTTTGCCATTAGTGGGTTGCCGATTTATGGTTCTTGAAGCATGTAAGTAGTTCTATTTTTTTTTGTTGATTTTATTAATTGTATTTTAGAAATTAAAAATTTATAAATATAGTTTGAAATTAGAATTATGAAAGGTATGACATTAGATTGTTTGTAATTATAAATATATATGGTTGTTAGTTTTGATACAGTGATTTTTTTAAAAACAATTTTGCTTTTCTGTTGTAATTTGATTTGTAAGTTAATTGTAAATTTGTGTGTAAAATTTGTTAATATTGTTGAATAAAAAAATAAAAGTTGAAATTATACAAAAATAAAAATTTTGGTAGAATTTTAGTTTAGAGGATTAAAGCTACTTGAATTTTTATTTTAGTTTGTTAACTATATATAATTTGTAATGGGTGGTTGCGAATATTTCTTTATTATTTTATTTTAATCTTCATACGATATTAAATTCATGGTAAAATAGGAATTTTATTAAATTAATTCATATTAGGATTCAAACTTCTTAAAAACTCACAATTTCAATATATATACGTATACGAATATAACCTATAGAAAAGGTTATAATAATTTATGCCAAGTCCATACAATTTATAAAAACTTGATTTCAACTTCAAAATTAGTGATTTTGAAGTTGAAGAGCATCTCATGACTACACAGAGTTTGAGAATTTCTCAGATAGTGACTATATAGAGTTTGAGAATTTCACTAAGTGACTCAATGTTACTCAGTAATTTTATTTGCATTTCAAATCCTCTTGAACAAGATTTTGTTTTTCTTTTTTGTTTTGCTAAACTAGTTTTTGTTTGTTATGAAATTGGACATGGATGAAAATGAGTAGAAATGAATGATTATATCCACCACTTATCGAACATATGAATTTTCCTTCCTACCCTGTTATCTTGTTTAGTTAGATAAAAGATTTTTATTTAATGTCAGTACTGAAATGCAATTTTATTAGGTTTCGATAGTATAGTATATTTTTGTGTTGTGTTTTATTTTGATGTGTATGATATATGTTACTTTTATCCTTCTAGTACAAAAAAATTTATATTTTAATGTGATAAATTGTGGATTTTGTTTATATATTGAGTTTTATGTAGAAGTTTGATGATGATGTTGATTTTGGTTAAATAAAATGCGCTTGATATTGATAATGTTGCTGCGTTTTATTTTTTTGAACCATTTTCAGGAGGTTTAGATATATTTTAAGGGGAAATTCTACCGGAGTTTCCCCTTAAAAAGTTAATACACTAAGTAAATGCGAATTTGTGTAAGTCTTAGATATGTTTGAAACCTAATTAGTACTTGATTAGCATATTTTATAGATTAGGAACTTAGTCAAAATTACTAAAAAATTAAAACTTTTCCATAATTTAAAAATTTTCATACTTTTGATTTTTTTTTAATATATATATTAACTTCTGAAATTATGTTTAGTGACATGCGAGGAAGAGGAACTAGTTCAGATAGTTCTGATCACGGATACGGACGTGGTGGCTGACAAGGCGGGAGGGTATCCAGCCCCTGCTTTAGCTCCAGCATTGAGGCAGATTCTACCACTCGGCCATCTCCATTCTCGCCTTCACCTTTAGTGCGCGTTCCTGCATCATAGGCTGTGCCAGAGAAGGTCGCATCTTCACCTGCAGTGCACATTCCTATAACGCAGGCGATGCCAGAGAGGCCTTCTATGTCTGCCACACCTTCTCCAGTGATCGATGCCTCATTGTATGCATCTGTAACTGGGAGCTCGACCGGCTTCTAGACACGGTTGCAGCTTGAGCATAAGAGGTAAGTAAATAGACTTTCTATGAAGTTTTTATTTATTTCTAATTTTTTCTCTCTTTGTTTTAATTTAAGTGTCAATTGATGCAGGTTTGTGGATTAGAACCAGTGCTCGCACAGGATCACGACAATATTCAAGGATCGCGTGCACCGGCATGGCTACAAGTGGAAAACCGTCCCCCAGGATACAAAGAATTTTTACTAGGGAGAATTCAAGGTAAAATAAAGTACTTAATTCATAATTTGTAAATCTATTATTTCCTAACTAATGTATATTTTTTATTTCACATAAACATTTTTCCTAGGATGACGCGCTAGAGACGGCCGTTTATGCAGCATGGGCTGCCCTTGCCCAGTCCCGCTATACGGACATAATGAACAAGTGGTAGAGACAAGGGCAACCAGCTTACGTCTCTAATGATGTGTGGACATATATTTTCCAAACCAAATAGCTATTCTACATATGTACATATATATTTTTTTTAATTGTCCGCTAAATAACTCTATATGTTGGTTGCAAGAAGCTATGCAGCAGGAGATGCAACGAGAGGCGGAGGCTGCTGCATAGTTGTCCCAAGCTTCACCTAGAACATTTGAGATTTTAGAAGGAATGATTTCTCCAAGTAAGAACAAATAGAGTTAGCCAAGCTGTTTATTCTAACCAAAAGAGTAGTGTTTTTAGGGTAGTATTTTTAGTCGTTTTGTTCTATTTTAACCTGGTTTTCTAGATGTTTTTGTTTGTTTTTGCATTTGCAGGGGTGAATAATGAAAAGATGTGAAAAAAGGTGAAAAATGCAGCAAAAAATATGATTAAAAGTTCACAACACGGCCAAGGTTCCTAGAACACGCTCGTGTTGTCATCTTAAGAAGTAGAACACGCTTGTGTAGTCAAGAACACGGTTTATGAATAGGCCGTGTAATCCAGCCAAATCTAAACAATGCTGAACACGACTTAGAAGGCCATGACACGGTTTGAAACCCCAACAACACGATCGTCTTGCACTCTAGCTGAAACACGATCAGGATGCTCAATACATGGTCAGGCTTTGTCATCTTAATTACGTGGCACCATCTGATTGGCTAGGAAATAGCTTCACCATTCCAGTTCAAATAGCACATTTGGCCGCCAAAGGAGAAAAGTAGCCTAGAGGGAGGTGTGACAACTCTCTCAAGAACACCTTTGTTTCCATCATCCATTTCCCTACTTTTCATATAATTAGGTTAGAATTATTTCTTGGTAAGGAATGATTTGAAGACGGAGTTACAAGATGATTACTCTTATTCTTCAAGGAATTCTTTTAGGGTTTTGTATTCTAAACTTTTTATATTCAATTTCATTTACTCTTTCATTAATCACATGAAGATGGATGTTATTGGATTTAATAAAGTTGAATTTCATTTTTCTTTTATCATGAACTAATTCTTTTCTTCTAGGGTTTAGATGGATCCATTTTGATTGCTATGGTTTGCTTAGATGAATGAATTAGGATTATATGTCATTGTTTAATGCTTCATTTCATATACTTGTGCTTGATTACCACATAGTTTAACCTAGGTATTAAGTGTTAAATTGGATATTGCTTAACACCTGAACAATAAACAATGAACTTACGGTTTACTAATCAGAAATGCACTAAACCCTATGCATGCTTTTGATTAGGTTTAGAATTAATTTGATTTCTAATTAACCTAATTCGACAGACACGTCTATTAGAATCACTTTGGTTTTATTCCCTTCATTTGCATTATCCTAATCATCTCATTTAAGCAACCATACATCAATTTGGTGAAGTTGAATGCCCTAGAAGCCTTTTTATATTGACCCTTTCATTCATTCCATTTGCTTTTTAAATTCTCGCAATTTTCTTTTCAATCATTTCATTCACAACCATTCTTAAAGAAAACAATCGGGTTAGAGTGTTTAGGTTTTATTTTCAGATTTGTGATAATTTCAAAGTAAATTAGGCATTCCACATCTCTATCTTCCTTAAGAGATATGACCTTAGGTGCTCATCCTAACTGCAATTACCTCATGCACTTGCGAGTAGTGTGGTTCAGGTTTGAACACAACACTATTAAAAAGAAACTAAAAAAAGGGAATGAGTGATACCTGGCCAAACGAGATTGTATTCATCTAAGAGCTCGGGTGTGAACGCTTAATTTTTAACCCTGAAGCTCGATGATGATGAACGATTCATTTTTCTCTTGGAAGTTGACTCACAGTATAGTTTTTAGGTTAAATTGAAAAGTTTTGGGGTTTAATTGAAAAATATTTTAGAAATGGGCAGAATTGAAAATATCAAGGGTACAATTGAAAATTTTTGGACTTAATTTAGTGACTAAAAAAATTTAAAATTACATTTTGATTCACGTTGTTTGGAAAAATTACATTTCAATCCCTACATCCTGAGAAACTTACAATTTGATCCGTCAGAAGCCCATTAAGCCCAAATAAACTTCACATTAACATTGACCAATCAGTAGAGGCCAACTTCACAACTAGGCGGGCTTGGGTGCCTAACACCTTCCCAAGCCTGTGCCTAACTTCCTTACCCAAATCTCTAGTATAAGGTGGTTAGATATGAAGTAAGGAATCCTAGTCACCTGTCATTTCTTAGTTTTTAAAAACTAGGTGGCGACTCCTTTTTTCGTTTGGGTTTCGGCCCAATTCGTCTTCCCCCAACTCTAAGTTGGAAAATAATGCAGAGTCCATCCACCTGGGGCTAGAAATCTGGTTGCGAAAGTGGCGACTCCACTAGGGATTGAGAAGTTTATTCCAAAATTGGTCTTTATTAATGTTTAGTTTGTTTGGGCTTGGTGAGCCTGCATCACTACACAAAGCACACTAGCTCCCCTATCCCTTAAATCCTCATAATTGTCAAGGAAATGATCCCTTAACTCCACTTGACGTTTGGGTTTACCACTCACACGTCAGTATCTTAAGGTATAAAAAGACTTGGGTAAATATCGTTTGCACCTTTGGGCCTCCAACCCAATGGGAGATATAAGCCCATTTCTCACTTATGGGGGCCTTAAACCATAAGCCAACTTCAGCCCATGTAATGACTTAGTAATTTTCCCTTAGATTCGCCAAACATGTTTTATACATGTATGTTTCCAAGCCCAATATCTTTATTGGATTTTCATATGGTTTATCGAAATGGGCTTGGATCATAGATTAATTGTGCTCTACTTGTTTACTTATGAGAGTTATGCATGAAACAAGCTTGTGGTCCTCTTGTTGGATCATTAAGCCACAGCCTAAAAATCCTAGGGAAGAAAAGACTAAGACCAATATGTGTGTGGGAGGAATAAGGTTGGAAGGTTTAAATGACTTGTGCCTGTGTTTGTATATACAACTATTCATGCATATTTAGGTAGAAAACATGGCATCATGCTAACTCATTCTTTACTTACAACCATTTAGGAAATATCTCCAACATGTTTAGCTCTTGGACTAAGCCTATGGATTCCTTTAAAAGGGATGAAGCCTTCAGGAGGATAATAAGATCATAATTGAACCATATGAGGGAGGAAGTGCAAGTTACTATTAGGAGGGTGGTCCGACATGAGATGGACCATATGATGGATGAGATCAAAGCTAAGATCAAACAAACTATCTTGGATCATTTGAATGAACCACCCAAGCACGTATAAAATCCCAAAGTCAAAAATGTTAGAAGGCATCCCGGCCCAACAAGCTTCAAAGAAGGACTTGTCAAACCACCAAAGAAATTTACTAACTTAGAAAAGCCCATGTCCAAGATTTTTGAAGAGCTAGAAAAGGAAGGTCTATTGCAACCTCTAGACCCAAAGTCGTTGCCCAACCCACTGCCTCCAAAGTTCAAACACCAATTTGTATTATCGCTTCCACCAAATCTTGGGGTATGAGACTGATAAGTACGGTCACTTAAGGCATGAGATCCAAGAATTAATTGACAATGGGGACATCTCAATCACCAATGCATAAAGGCCCCTAGTGAAGATGAAGCTTAGGCCCGACTGTAGAATAAAAAGAGTTTTGCTTATGTAATGTCTTGCATTTGTAAAACTTTTATGATGAAATAAAGTGATGACCTTAGCTTTGAACACTTGAATTAAGTTGTGAGATAAAAGAAATAAAGAATAAAAAGAAGGAAATAACAAAAACAAAAGAAAATATAGAAGAAAAAGATAATAACCCTGCTAAGAGTCTCACATTGAGGCTCTAGGCAAAAGTTAAGGGTACAAGAGAAAATAATTATCTAGGATAGCTGAAAAGGCTAGCTAATAACAAGTGTTCAAAATGAAAGACATGTGAGGGGGCAAAAGCTAAAGAAGTATGGCTTCATCTAGTTCGAAGGTGTTTTAGGCTATAAGTTTTCCAAAGAAAGACATACAGAGATATTGCATTCATGAGCATTGTATCATTCTAACCCCTGCAACCATCTAAGAATGACTTTTTTGTGAATCAGAATGGCCTCATCAAATGAAAAGATTACCCAAGACTCATATGAATAACATTTGCCCAGTTCGACAAGCTCGAAGATGTTATTGAAGTTAAACCCAAGGTCCTTGACATGGAATCTAAGATAGCTAGAAAAATGGCCTCCTTTAATCCTTAGGTGTCAGGGTTTGACACTGAAGCCTAAGCTAGTAAGAAGCCATACAATAGTATGACAATTGAAGAACTACGTCGGGAAGCAGTCCTAGTAATTCATGAAGTTGATGTTGAGCAGAAGAAAGCTTTGGAGTTCCGAAAACAGGCCAAGGTTATCATTGATAAGGTCATTGAAGAAGCCACACAACTGAAGGCCAAAGTTGAGGAATTACAAATTCAATTATCGCCCACTTATCCCCATCATGAGTTTGAAGTTACTTCTGAAGGAATGACTTGTCCTAAATATGGTTATCTCTTTTAGAACTCACTTATGTAATTGAATTGCTTTTTATGAATAAAAAAGTTCAATGTGGTTTCTTGTTTTATTTTGCTTAAAAAATGAAAAACAAAGAAATGAAAGAAGACAAAAAAAGAGTGAGTAATATGCTCGCTAAGGATCCATAATCAAGCTCCTTAGGCAAAAGTTAGAGAAAATAAAAAGAAATAAGAAAGAAAATAAGCAAAAGAGAAACCGATGAGTCTCAAACTCAAATGGGAAGTTGACATACCTTGGACAACCACAAAGGAGAGAAGCCAGGCTATTTCTGAGTTAATAGAAAATTTGTGCATTAGACATCTCATATGATGCATTTCATACATCTCATGCATATGAGTCTAACCCTTTGTATTTTTTACAATCATAGCCCTCAAGTCAAGATAGTTAAATCTCCAGAGAATCAAGTTGAAAAAGGACCTACTAGCTCGCCCCGAGGTTGAAGCATCTTTGAGTTCAAATGGCCAAAAACAACGACCCTAAAACTTTGAAGCCACTATTGCTCATATTATGAAAACTCGATTAGAAGCTATGATCCAATAGCAGATTAACCAAGCTTTCAATGAACAAGCTCTGTCACCTGCCAATCTAAAAAATCAAGCTAATGTTGCTAAAAATGTTGTTAATGCTACTGTAATAAACAATGAGCAAACGAAAAATCAAAATGTCGATGATATATTTGTCGACATAGATGAATACTTCCAGAAGAAGCAGAAGAAAACCTCAACTGAGAATGAGGAGTTGAAGAACTAGATGAATAGAATTGAGAAGCTATTGAAAGGGAAAGGCTTTAACAAGATTGAGGCCTTGAGTGCTTTGACCCTGGATAGAAATGATCAGTTACCTAACCAGTTCAAGATGCTTGACATGACAAAGTTCAACAGCATTGTTGATCCCAATATTCATTTGAAAATGTTTACTACTCTAATGAGTACCACAGGGGCATCTAAGCATCAGATTCTTCAGCTCTTCCCCACTTCCTTAGAGGGAGCACTTATGAAATGGTACTATGACTTAGACAAGAGCAAACAAGAAGACTTGAACTTGTTGTCGATAAGTTTTATGGCCCAATACCACTACAACACTCTACTAGAAGTAACACTCCAAGATTTGGAGACTACTAGTTAGAAGAATAGGGAATCCTTTTTGGAATACATCATGAGATGGAGAAAGAAGGTTGTTAATATGACTAATAAGCCAACAGAAAAGGAGCAAGTCTGACTGATAGTCAAAGGGACCTTGCCTTCCTTTTACAATAAGCTGTCTTAGTCTCTCTTAAGACCTTTGAAGACCTCTATGATATGGGCCTATAGTTAGAGCAGTTGGACTATGAAAATAATCAAGCTAATGAAGTGTGGGAGGGGAATGGCTCGTCGAATCTCTTTATTAGGACCACTAGACTTCATCCTTTTAAGGTGAGTCAAGCCACATTGCAAAGAGAGTTCACTCATCTAAATGAGCCACTATCTAGTATCTTCGAAGGTCTAAAAAAAGATGGGCTACTTTAGCCTCTGCCCAATCCCTTGCCAAGGAACTTTCAAGCCGATTTGTATTGCACCTACCATCAAAGAGTTGGTCATGATACAAACCATTGCATCACCTTGTAACACAAGGTCCAGAACTTAATTAATGTTGGGGAAATATGCAAAGAGTGATATGAGTCAAGCAAGTTTATGCTTTTACTTACTTTTTTAGAATAATAATTGTTTGACTTTGCTTTTCAATAAAACATGACAAGATTGTTTCAGTCCATGAATATATTTTCTTGATTATTTCATGCTTGTATCTTTGAGTTTAATTTGAATACAACTGCAACTGGGGGCATGATGTTACATCTGGTGAGAGAGTAAGAAAAAGAAAAATATAATAATAAAGAAAGAAAAGAGATCTTGCAATAAGAGCACCTTTACCTTTGAGAGTTCAATACTCTTCTTCGAATGGACCATCTTTAAAGTACCCTTAGCAAAAGAAGGCCAATTACCCTTCGTTGAAATGATGAAATCAATTTGACTAATGCGATAGCATCCAAATATGGTCAAATCCTCGAAAATCCTAAAACCATAAATCTGAAAATTAGATAAGGCATATACCTTCTTGAAAACCTAAAAATCAAAGATAAAAGGGAATCAATTCCTTGCTCCCTAAAACCTAGCTATCAAGAAATGAAAAGAAAACCAAACCAAAAGTCTGCTAAGTACCTTATTTGCTTAGGAAAAACCAAAACGAAACCAAAAATTCCATTACTTGAAATAGTTGAACTCCCTAGGGGCAAATCAATGTCTCTCTAAAAGAAAAAGAAAACAATGAATGAAAAATCTCGCTAGGTATTCCCCAGTAGCTACCTAGGCAAAAGTTAGGGATGTGGGAGAAAATAATTGGTTGAAAAACCTAAAAGGACCAATCAATGACAGATGTAATGTCTATACCCCGTTGCAATTGTTGTCTTATTAAATGATGAGATCAATGCTAAAAATAAGAGAGAAACACATTTATAAGAATGCAAATATTTTATCTATGAAAAGCAAATTCAAAAAATTTGGATTGTGAAACTCTGGCTCAATGACTCTTACTTGGATGAGTTCCCCTTCGAGTAACGGTGGATAAGCTTTAGAAGGCTTGATAAAGTACATGGCAGAAAAAGACATTTGAAGAATTCTTTTGATTTGCTTCATGAACGAGACCTTCTCTGATTGATGGGCGCATGCAATGAATTGAGCACTAGCATGTGGAATATCATGAGGGTTGGAAAGTGGCTTACAATTTCTCCGAAGAAGGCGAGTATTCAATAAAGTATTCAACCTGAGGGCAACGTTTTCTACTGAAGGCTTGGATTAGTTTGAAATCAAAGAAAAAAAGAAAAGAAATAGGAAAAGAAAAATAGCTCGGTAAGTTGAAAACCCGAAAAGGGCTGCTCGAGCAAAAGTTAGAACGATAAAAGAAAAGAAAAGAAAATAGAAAAAAGGAAAGAAGCTCGCTAGGTTGAAACCTAAAAAGGCGGCCTAAGTAAAAGTTAGAGCAAACTCATCGAGTTGAAAACCCGAAAGGGAGGCTCGGGCAAAAATTAGAGTTATAAAATAATTGAAAAGAAAAATGAAAGAGGAAAAGATTTGATTGCAACCCTTCAACTAAGGGAACGAGCTCGAACAGGCTCACTTGATAATGCTACTTCAATTGTAAAAATGGAAGATTCATGGTGCAATAAGACAAAAAGCTTTCTAGACTTGAGCGGGTTTAGAGTAATATATTTCATACATATAATCATACATACATGTATTCATATAGGAAGTTGAAATTGTGTGCCATATGCATCATATCGAGAAAAGGAAAAGAATTACAAAGAAAAGAAAAATAAGATAGACATTTGCATCATAATGAGTGTTATGCATCTTTTTATAGAAATGTGCTTTGATTTGTAGATAAAAAGAAAAATGATGAATCATGAGTAAAGAATGAAGAATGATGAAGAGACGAGAAAAATGAAGAGAGCCTTAATGGGCAAGGTCTTAATGACCATGAAGAGAGCATTAACGGGTAAGGTCTTAATGACCATGAAGAGAGCCTTAATGGCAAAATCTTAATGACTATGAAGAGAGTCTTAATGATAATGAAGAGAACCCTAATGGGTAGTAATGGGCCAAGGAAAATCCATTACACCTATTAAGCCAGGAAAACCTAATAGGAACCTTATTGGAGAGGTCCTAATGACTATAAAGAAGAAGGTGATATGATGTTGTGGTCTCAATGGCCAAATGATGAAGATGGTGAAGCAACCTTAATGGCGTGATCTCAATGATTGGATGATGAAGTAGTCAAAATGACTGTCTCAATGACATATTGAAGAAGACAACGACATGATAAAGGTGAAGAACTCAAGAGCAGAGTCACAATGACCATTGCAAGAACACTAGGGATGGCAATGGGGCGGGGCGGGGGTACCATCCCCCATCCCCACCTTAGCGGGAAATTTCCATCCCCATCCCTGCCTTACAAACAAGGATAATTTAATCTCCATCCCTGTCCCCGCAGGGATCCCCATCCTCGCGGAAATCTCCGTTCCCCACTTGAATTTTTTTATTGTCTTATCTTAATTCAATTTTTGATACTTTTAGATAGTATAATTTAATGTATAAAAATTTAAAAATTAGACTTTATTTATGTTTAAACTCATAATATATATATATAATTGGAGATATTTTGATTATCAGTATTACTTATATATTTTATTAATTTTTTTATACATTACTTATATATATTTACTTATTAATATATATATATAGTATTACTAATATATTTTTTTATATTTATAAAATTCATAAATATTAGCAAAATAAGAATAAATTTATTTAGAAAATGTTAACAGATTCAGACATACAAAGTATCAACCAAACAAAATTAAAATGTAAATAGCCTAATATATTAAAAATGTTCTGCAATTTTATTTAATAAAACATTAAAAAATTTAGTATACATAAAAGTATAAGAGTATTTAAATAAATTTTTTAGAGTTGTCATGATGTGAGAGAATTACAAAGAGCGAGTGATAAAATTAAAAATTCTAATACATGTGTTTATATATATATATATAACTAAGTAATATATTTTTTATATTATAAATAATTATATAAATATAATATCGGGTCCTACGGGGATGGTGATCCCCGCGGGATGGGGAATACACTCCCCGTCCTTACCCCATTCCTGCTAACGGGGAATAAATATCCCCCATCCCCATCCCCATGAGAATAAAATTCGAGAAATTCCCTCCCCATTCGGAGCAAATCTCCGCAGGAAATGGGGATTTTCCGCCCCATTGCCATTCCTATTGAAATCCATATATGGATTTCATGTAGAAACCCATATATGGGTATCAAACAAAAGAAAAAGCTTATCACCACTACTATATTCCACTATTCTCTTAACAACCCGTCTGCCAGACCTTAAACTCAAAATCCCTTAAAAATTGCCATCAACATTATATTTGGCATTATCTTCATTAACAATTTGATCCACCAAAGAAATCACGTTTAGCTCCTCAATCCTTTCCTTCTCTTCAATTCAGCGAATGTTGGCGACACTCTTGCTCTTAAAGGACCCATTTTGAACATAAACATCGCATGGAATTGATTTGGAAGCGAGACGTAAGCTTTGTCGTCGGGAGGCTGAATCAGAGCCCAATTGATGATTTTCCAGGTTGGGGAAAAACGAGGGCGATGACTGGCAAGTGGAGGGTTCACGATTTTGATTAGGAGTGACAGGTTCTGAAGTGGAGCGTTTAATTAGAAGTTTAGGAGTGGATTTGGAAGGAAGTATTTCACGATTCCTAAGGACAACCATGACAAAAGAATAAATGGCGAGAAGTCGAAAATAAAGCAAGAAAGTGAGCAATGGAGAAAGTAGACAGACGAGGGGCTTGGCCGCACAGCCGCGTGGGCTTAACTCTTTGTTGGGCAATAATTTAGGGTTTAACCATATATGGGTTTGATACCCATATTTAGGTTTCTACATGAAACCCATTTATGGGTTTCAATGTTTTTTTTATTTAAATTTTTTTTAAGTTTTTAATTTTAATATTTTTTATCATTAAAATATATATATTTTTTAATTTTTTTTTTCATATGACATTCTATATCATAAATTTTTTACACGTTAGCTTTGATCACTGGATTTTTGATCGGAAAAGTTGATCGGTGCAAAAATTGTAAAATTTTGAAAGTATTTGAACAACATTGCAAATATTTAAAGATTATGTTATAATTGCAAAAATATGTAAAATTGATGAATTTTTTTGTCAATAACCCAACATTATTCCCCCAAGCGATGAAAAAAATCACAAATTCAGCTTCCTCTTTTTCGATTTTTTGTTTGTTTTTTTTTCACAGTTTACCATAATAATTCTGTAAAAAAACATAACAATACAATTGATGAAAAAGTTAATAAAGGTTATATAATAATTTGATTTTATCTATATGTTGTATGCATAAATATGTATTATCCTCTTTAGCTTACTTGCACATAATATTTTATACTATGGGTATATTTTTTTATTAATCATACACGTTAATATACATAACCTATATACTTTGCTTTAGATATTATTATTTTTATATTATACTAAAAAATTATTTATATTCATTAAAAAAAAATATTAAATGTATTTCACAATTACTTGTAATTAAGAATTTATTTCAAAATAATTTCATAACCAATAAGAACTAAATAGTTATGAATTATGAATATAAAGTGTATAACCAAAATCATTCTAAATTAATTTTAATTTTGACTTCGTAATTATTAGCAACTTCTGAAAACTTTTATGATTTGGAACGTAGAATTTATTCAATTTTATAAGAAATAATTAAAATAAAAAATTTTGAAAATTACGTCAATGATATTAAAAGAAAAGTGTAATAAATTTTTATATAATGATTTGCTATGGTTTGATTAATGTATGAATTAAAATGATTAAACATCTTTTTTTTTTTTTTTTGCATCAAGTGGAAAATTTTAAAATTATTGGAATTAAATAAAGATATTGAACATTATAAAAAATTGTTATCATATGAAAATTATTTTGAATTTTTTATTTTAATATAAAAATAAAAAAATCAATTACTGATAATAGATAAATAAACATATAACATATGGTGCTTTATGATAGTATTGTTATTAAATTGTATATTTTAAATAAAATAGTATAAGAGAAAAAATAAAATACAAATCTATAAAATTATTGTAGTTATTTTTTTTTATAAAAAAATATTTTAGCTTTTAAAATTTTAATTTTACGAAACAGTAGATAAAAGAATGCTGCAATATACGATATTTTATAATTATATATATTAAAAAATATTTTTAAAAAGAAGTTATAAAAACTATAACTTACATATTTAGAATTTTATTATTCCTCTTAATAATTAATTTGAATTAATTTTTTTTATTAAAATTATTATTTTCATCATAAGTTTGAAAATAGTCTCTGTATTTCAAATTACAAATTTTGAATATTTACCTTTTAAATTATATTCATAAAGTTCAAGAAGGAATATATATAAGAATTATAAGTTATTGATAATATTGAATTAATTATTTTTATTAAAATTATTTTTTTATCATAAGTTTGAAAATAGTCTCTGTATTTCAAATTACAAATTTTGAATATTTACCTTTTAAATTATATTCATAAAGTTCAAGAAGGAATATATATAAGAATTATAAGTTATTAATACTATTCTATCTTACTATGAAAATACATAAAATAAAATAAAAAATCCTAATTTTTTTTTTTTTTTTTTTAACTAAGCAATGTCAATGTCTTTGGACTCTAATAAGGAGTGTCAATGTCTCTAGACCCTATGAATCAAGATAAATTTAAAGTAAAGTATTGAACTTATAATAAGTTGAGTTTTACGATACAAAATCACCTAAATTATTTAGATTAATTGGATTATTCTTCTTATTATAAGTCATTCATATTTCTTATCATTAATTAATGTAGAATTATTCACACATATTTTATATTTTATATATTTAACAAATTTGTATATAATGGATTTATTATGAATGATTAAACATAGTGAAATATTTAAGCAATTTTAATACTTACAAATTTTTCATTTGAATGGAAATTATTAAAAATTATTATATGTCTGATTGGTACTGTGGTTAGATAGTTTTTAACAAACTATATTTAGAGAATTTAGAGTTTAGTAAATTATGATTTTCAAAAAAACTATATTTTTTATTTTTTTTGAAATTATGGTTCACTAAAAGTAATAAAAAAATTTAAATAAAAATAAACGGAAAATCAAAATGTAATTTTGAAAAGCAATTTTAAATTCAATGCCAAATATGTTCTACATATATGATCATATGCATTACTAAAATTTATTTACACTATTAAATAAAAGAGAAGGAAAAATAAATTAAACATAATTGTGATATTTGTTATTTTATAAATAATACTTTTTTATTTATCTATTTGAGAAAGGTTTTATTGGAGAAGAAGATAGGGAATTTGAATGAATGAGACTGAATAATTAAGTCTAATATATTACAGTTAAATATATATTTCTTACTAAATATATTTTAAAATAACTATAATATTATTAATGTATATTTATTCAGTAATATTTTAATAAATAAAATTAGGTCCAACTAGTTAAAAAAAAAAAAAAAAACCAGCCGGATTACTCAAATTTGGGTTGAAGTTTAGAGATAGTAAAATCCAATCCGCCCGACGGGGAATCCGTTTTCGCCCTGAACTCGACGGATAATCTCCGTCCCGTTTATGGTAATGAGGCGGGAATGGGATTGAGTCTCTCCGCCTCGCATCGATTTCATAAAATTAATATATATGTATTTTTTATCATAATTTCATATTACATATATATATAAATTATTATTTTTCTTTAAAATTATATTATTAAGTATTTAATTTTATTATTATTATTAAAATATTAATTAATAATATGTAAAACTTAATATAAATATGTATAATATTTTTGTCAAAATATATAAATTATGAAGTTTTAACATTAATAAAATTATAAAAAAATAAATGGGCATTCCTGTCCCGACCCTGTACCCGCTTCGAATTCAATTTACCCTCTCTCACCTTTATCTCGACTGTTCATGTAGCGAAAACGAGAATCTCAAAATTCACCTCAATCCGTAGTATTGCCATTCCTATTCAAGTTTGGACGGAGCTAAATTAAGATGGGACCTGACATCGGGTCCTCTGGGTTGGGCCGGGGCCCATGCAGTGCAAGTTGCTGTTGGGTATTACAGTACAAGTAGAAGGGCAATTTCGTAATAGAGAAAAATATTTCAGTAGTTTTAGCAGTGGGAAAGAGACGACACCAACGACTAATCTCTCCAGTCATCGTATGTGCAGTCTCACTCCACTGACGATCTTCTCTTCCATTGCTTGTACGGCTCTCTCGATCTCGAATCCTAACTACTCATTTTCACAATTTTAATAACAATAATGATCTAGATTCATTTAATTCTTTAATTCTTCATTTATTTGGTTGATTCTTATACAGAAATGGCCAGAAGTCTAGGAGTATTTCTGGTGCTGCTCGTTGCAGCATTGATCTGCTTTGCTTCCATCGCCTCTGCCGCTTCGATCTTCCAGCCTATTTCGGACTCTCACCGATCCGCGGCTTTGGAGCTTTTCTCGCCTGCCGATGGCTCCTTTGCAAGGTTGTTAAACCCTAGTTAATGCCTTTTCCTCCATCGTAGATCGTCGATTCTTTAGCAAAACGATATAGAATTGATTGATATCTTAAGAGTTGAAGGCTTTGCAAGTATTCATTTCTAGCATTTTGTTGTGGCAAAAGAGGAGAATTTTCTTTTGATTGATCTTAGTGTGCTATTGGAATAATCTGGTCAATACTTAGCCTGATTAGTTTTATTTTGGTTGTTTTTTGATTGATCTTAGTGTGCTATTGGAATAATCTGATCAATACTTAGCCTGATTAGTTTTATTTTGATTGCTTTTGATACTTTTATAGTTTTATTTTATTTTTCCCATTGCAATAACATGTGATGATTTTGATTCGCCGTGTTTTTCTGTTTGTTCATGCTTACAAATGCTGGCTATTTTTTTTAATCATTTCTTATCAAAATATCATATAGTGTTCTTTTAGCTAATTCTAAATGATATGATATGCCACCAGCTTGGAAGAAACATATGAGGCACTTCGGACATTCAAGGTTCTTGGAATTGATCAAACTGTGCCAGCTTGCCAATCTGTATTGGAAACCCTTGGGTCATCATCTTCAGCCTCTAAGGATTTATTCTATGCATTAAAAGTGAATGGAATATTAAAATGTGAGGTCAATGAGGAGGTTTTTGAGGTATATATTTTCTGTATCTTGTTTGTTGTTTTTGGTATTGAAAGACACGAACTTTTTGGTCACAGATGTGTTTCAGAAAGCATCTTATACTGTTTGACCTTGGTTTTTTTTTTTTTTTTTCTTATAAAGAGCATCGTTTCAAAACTTCAAGCTTCTGTCAGCAGTGCAAGTTCATTGCTTGACTTCTACCATTCAATAGAAAGCTTGGTACTTATCAAGGTAAGTAATGCATGGGACACTATTTAGATGTTATACTGCATTACAGTTGACTTATTTTCTTGATCAAGAGGGAAAGTTTTAACTTTGATTTTCATTTTTATCCATTTGATAATTGGAGTTTTTTTTTTTCTTCTTCTTACTATGGTGTAAGGGGCCCTTTTTGTGGTAGGTTTTGGTTTAAATCTTGCTGAGCAAAAGAATACAATAAACTTGTTTCTATCATACTTTTGTTAAATTATCTGAAAAGATCTTGTGGTGCGATATGTTGTTTAATTTTTCTCAATGCAGGATCAAACATCTAAAGATGATCTACAACTTGGAGATGCTGAAGGAATTTTTCGCTCCATCAAGGTTGGTAGTTGTTGGCATTATTATTACAATAAGGGTTAGGCTTAGTTGTGGACTTCCCTGTTATTGAACTCTCCAAATCTGATTTTAGGCCTCTTGTGGGACTAATTGCTGATCTCGGGAGATTTGGGTGGGGGGTGTATTGTTTTGGTGGAGCTTCTGGTTGTGCAGCTTATCCTGTAACTTTTTGGTTAATTATTTTTTTTAATGTATGTTTGGGTTGATTTACAAATTATTGCAGGCTTTGAGCCAGAGTGATGGAAGATGGCGATATAGTTCTAATAATCCTGAGTCCAGCACCTTTGCTGCAGGTAATAATCTATCACTTTTTGTGCACCATTATAAAATTTTTTCTGAGTTATGTCCATTTTTTTGGTGTTCCTTTCTGTTATCCAATTTAATTTGGGAACTTACTATTGTTTCATTCACGTTCCCTTGTAAAGTGCTAAAATATTTAAAAGTTTCCTAAATCATTCCCATCTTACATCTTCTTTGATTCTCCTTTATAGGTGTAGTTTTGCAAAATCATTAGCTATTGTGTGTTAGAAATGAGATTGACATATATTTGGAAATACCTACCTGAACATTTCCAGAAAGAGGGTGGAGTGCTTTATTTATATTCAAATGCAGAAATTTTCATGCATTACCAAAGTTAGAACTTATGCCACATACTGGCTCATGACCATTTGCTTGATCTTTCTTTTTCTCAGGTTTAGCACTTGAAGCACTTGCTGGAGTGATCTCATTATCATCTTCTGAGATCGATCAATCTCTGGTAATTTGGAATATGTTCTTTGGCACTGCAGAACTTTCATTCTTTTTTTTTTATGCACCAGAAATTCCTTGCATGTCTTGTAAGAATAAATCCATTTCTGGTTAATGTGCTGTCAACTTTTGAGGTTTTGGCATTCAAATTGCTTATGCAACTTAGTATTTTCCTAATTTGGTGCTGATATATCAATGTACTTTAGGGGAAATATATATCCTCCTTAGTAATGGAAAATATTTTGTATCCACTATTTCACGTTACATGGTACTACACAGTCGATGCCTATAGTGAACCTCATATTCTGCCAAAATATGTATCCAAACTTCATAACTCAATTCAATTAAGCCTTATTCCCAAAATTAATTGAGGTCGGCTATATGAATTATTTGCTTCCACTCTAAACGATATTGGGCGACGTCTTCTGATAATTGTAATGCCTCTAAATCACACTGTATTCCTCTTCTCAAAGCTAGTTTAGGTCTACCCCTTCCTTTTTTCTTTTTCTCTATCACGATGTGCTCAACCTTCCTAACCGATGCCTCCCTAGATTTCTATCACCATGTGCTCAACCTTTCTAACCGAAACCTCCCTAAATCTCCGCTTCAGTGCCCAAACCATTTTAATTTCTATTCTCTCATATTGTCCTCAATCAATGCGGCTCTTACTTTATCTCTAATGCTTTCATTAAATCTTATCCATTCTAGTATGACTACACATCCATTTTAGCATCCTCATCTCGGTAACACTCGTCTTCGATACATATTGTCCTTTCATTTTCCAACACTCACTACCATATAACATAGCTGGTCGAGTAGACGTACAGTAGAATTTTCCTTTCAATTTATTGGGAATCTTGCTGTCACATAGTACTCCCGTGGAAAGCCTCCATTTCAACCACTCAACTTTTATCCTGTGGCTAATATCCTCCTCACAACCTCCATTTCCTTGAAGGATTGAGCTTAAATATTTAAAATGGGTGCTTTGGAGCCATGCCACTCCATCTAAGCTAACTTCCTCATTATTCCTATTTCGACCTTCACTAAACTTGCAATGTATGTATTCCGTCTTGATTTTACTTAATCTGAAACCCTTGGATTCCAAAGTGATCTTCCACAACTCTAGTTTTTTATTAACTTCCTCATGTGTCTCATCTACCAAAATAATATCGTTTGCAAACATCATACACCAAGGGATTTCCTCTTCTATATGTTTTGTTAATTCATCCATATCCAAAGCAAACAGGGAAGGGTTTACTGCGGACCCTTAATGCAACTCAACCGAGATAAGAAAGTCTCTTGAGTCTCCTTCAACTGTGTGCACACTAGTATTCGCTCCTTTATACATGTCCTTCAATACTTATAAGTACCTAATCGATATCCTCTTGCATTCTAACACCCATCATAAAACTTCTCTTGGGACTCTATCATAAGCCTTCTCCAAGTCAATGAAAACCATATGCAAGTCTTTCCTCATATCTCTGTATTTTTTCCATCAAGCTTCTGATGAAGAAGATTGCTTCCATGGTTGATCGACTTGGTATGAACCCGAATTGTTGGCAGAGATAGATGTAACACCACGTAAGCTATGTATCCAAACTCCGTAGTGTAAACTTATTTTGAATTTAAGATTTTACCTTTGATTTAAGGCATGTGACTGATATTTCTTAATCCATTCATAGTACTGCTGGTTCCTGAAGGGCCAGTTGGTGTTCCACCCTTGCTTAATGCTTATTCATCCCACCCTTGTCTTGGACCCAACCAAGTATAAATAACTTAATGTATTTTTTTCCTTTGATTTTTATCCTTGGTTTTTATGGGTTGCATCTATTCTTTTGTTTTGTATATTCATATGTACTTTCATAAGCAACTTGATAAATATTGTCATGGTTTTAGGTGAGTGCTGTCCCATTTTGCTCATCTCTGCTGTTTTCTGGTACCTACAATATAATGAATCTTACATTTGTTTACTGCTGGCACAGATTGGTACAACTAAAAATGATATATTGAAGTTGTTTGACAGCATTGAGAAGTATGGTACGTTTATATTCCTGGTACAAAGAATTGCTTACTATTTTGTTGATTATACTCTTCTATTCATATGACACGTTAAGAATTTGTCATTTTCAAATAGTCAAATCACAGTTTGACAGTTTTATGGCCAGTTTCCTCAGCCAATCAAAGCAACTTTATCTGGGACTGTTGTTTAAGAAGCATAAATTGACTGTGGAATCTGTTGCTGAGCTTTCTATGCATCCATTTTTATAAATTATTTATAGGATTATTATCTAAAATGATGCTAGATTGGTAGGATCTTGTTCCAACTCTTGGACAAAACAGCATACTACGACAGGAAGCTTATGTCAGGTTGTTTGCATCTGGTTTTGTAAAATATCTTGTGTGACTACATGACTCAATGCAGTCTTTTCCGTACTTTATTTGCAAATTTAGTCTTTCTACCTAAAGCAAAGGACCTTCTTTAGTATTTAGGCTATGCAATTTGATATGTTAATGTCTCTTATTGTTATTTTACTGTACTGTAGCATGCTTGCTTAACTACATCTTCTCACTGTAGATGATGGGACGTTTTACTTTGATGAGAAACTAGTTGATGCAAATGAACATCAAGGTCCTCTTTCAACTACATCATCTGTTGTTAGAGGATTGACTGCATTTGCAGCTGTGACTACGGGAAGCTTGAATGTCAGTTAGATTATCAATATTGCGAGTCTAATTCTGCTAATGTTTCTTCTAAAATGCTTCTGATGCTTTTGTTTTGGGTTTTCAGCTCCCAGGCGACAAAATTGTTGGTGTGGCAAAGTTTTTCCTGGGAATTGGAATTCCTGGTGATGCTAAGGACCTATTCAACCAAGTAGACTCCTTGGCTCACCTGGAGAGCAATAGGCAAGTGCTTCCTCAATTTTTTTTTTTTTTTCATTTTGTAATGTTTATAAATCATTATTATATTAGAACCGTTTTGATAGTTGTGGGTCATACATAGGAAACTTTGAGACATAAGGTGTGATTGGTTCCATCAAAAGAACTCAATATTCGGTAAAAAATTTCTAGACTCCACAAGAAACTTATGGAACGGGCTGTTGTTTGTTTAGCTATTTTCGTTGAACATAAACAGAGCTAAGAAATTGAGTCCTTATTTTGCTGACAAAATCTGTTAGTGACTTCTATTGTTCATGCGGATTTGGAGGCTGAAGTTTTACTTCCTAGTGCAGGGTTTCCATCCCTCTGATTGTATCATTTCCAGCAACAGTGCTTTCATTAACTAAAAAGGACACTCTTAAGGTAAGCTGCCACTCATATGATAAAGAATCTTGTACATTGTCCTTTTTAGTATATTCATTTTTACATAGCTGTTATAACCATCTTCTTAATTTTTCTTGGCATCTGGGATCTTTGTAAAGCAGAGCCAATAATCATTTTTTTCTTTGAATAAATTCTCTGGCATTTATGATCATATAAAGTTTCTACACATCCTACCTCTCCCTGACACCAATTAATTGCAACAATGTTTTTGGCTCATTTAATGTGTTCAGGTTAAGGTGAATACTGTGCTTGGTTCAAACGCTCCTCCCCTGTCAGTAAAACTTGTACGAGTTTTCCGTTATGGTTCAAAGGATACTGCCATAATTGAGAACCAGGTGTGTAAATGACTCAATTTTGGCCTGTTGTTGGGTGCATTTTAATTCTTGCCTATCTATTGCTTCTCCTGCATATTCTCTTCTAGACCGTTGGATTTTATCCTCAATTAAGTACATTTCTTCAATTTTATTGTTTAGGAACTCAGGTTTGACACTGAAAGTGGAGTGCATTTATTGGATACTTTGCCAAAGAGCATTGATGTTGGAAGTTACGTCTTTGTTTTTGAGGTATTTATCCTTTTGATGCAACAAATGTTGTTTTCATCTGTGTTTTCATCCATAATATGACCAACTCAAATTTTTGCAGATGGTGCTTCATAATCCCGAGCATGCAAAAGTCTATACCTTAGGAAGCCAAACTGATGTCACAGTATTCTTCACGGGAGTTGTCAAAGTTGATAAGGCTGAAATTGGAGTGCTTGATAGTGACCTTGGGATTGTAGAAACTCAAAGGAAGTATGCCCACATCCTTTAGCTTTTTATTGCTTGAAACTACAACACATTGTCATTGTGGATACTGGATGCTTGCCGTCATAGCATGTTGAAATGTGTTTATGATCTTTAGAAACTCAGATTCTCAATTCAGTTATTTTTCATTGAAATTGACTGTGTAACTTTAATTTGACTATGATTCTACTTCTTTGATTTTATAGGCTAGATTTAACTGGAGAAAATCTTGTATCATTATCAGCAAACCACCTACAGAAGCTGCGCCTGTCTTTTCATTTGACCAGTCCTCTTGGCCATGCTTTTAAGCCACACCAGGTTTGCAGTTCTCTTTGTCTTCCTCTTGTGTTGCAATTTTTTAGCAAATTTAATTGTTGAGAGTTTCTTGCTTTGCAGGCGATTCTTAAGTTAAGGCATGAGACTGGTGTTGAGCATATCTTTTTGGTGGGGAGCTCGGGAAAGAAGTTTGAGATAATACTAGTTAAGTTTATTTCACAATGCTTTGATTTTTTTTTTTTTTTTGGGTGTTGTTTTCTCCCAACCTTACCATTGTTCTTTAGTTTTTCAAATTCAACCTGCTAGCAATTGAATTCCCATTGGTAAATTAATGCATTGAAAATTCATTGCTGACTAAGGAATGTCTTCTATCCCTTGCGATTGGAATCTGACAGATTTTGTTGTAACATCATGATGATAAACTGCTGTATGGAAAATTCATGAATGGGGAGTTCTTAAATGCATGTGCAACAACTTTTGACATTCAACTATTGAAAGTTGGAATATCTGATTTATGAAATCACCATTTGAGGATCCTAGCGGATTCTAGATGTCTTAGATTGCATGATGAAAATGGCTCTTTAGTAGCAGTTGAGGTTGAAGTTCTCATCCAGACACTTCTTACTTCTTAGCAAATGTACAGGATTTATTCATTTCCATATCTTTCCCTGTGCTTCTGTTGTGCACCAGTGTTGGTTGCTTGAAAACAAACTTGATTTTTATTTATCTCAGAAAATTACAATTTGCATTTTTATTTATCCAGACACTTCTTACTTCTTAGCAAATGTACAGGATTTATTTATTTCCATATCTTTCCCTGTGCTTCTGTTGTGCACCAGTGTTGGTTGCTTGAAAACAAACTTGATTTTTATTTATCTCAGAAAATTACAATTTGCATTTTTCTGATATTTTGCAATTTGTCTTGTAGGATTTTCTTGGACTAGTTGATAAATTTTTCTATCTATCTGGAAGATATGACATTCAGCTAACTGTTGGTGATGCTGTCATGGTAAGTTTCTTTTTTTTCTTAAAATTTTTCCTATTTTATGTTTGTGTGTCCTTGTTTACAATATTATCATAATAAATTGTGTTTTTCTTCTTCAGGAGAACTCTTTCTTAAAAGCCATTGGTCATGTTGACTTAGACCTACCAGAACCGCCTGAGAAGGCACCTCGTCCACCCCTGCAGTCTGTTGAACCATACTCAAGATATGGCCCAAAAGCAGAGATTAGCCACATCTTTAGGGCACCAGAAAAGCGTCCACCTCAGGAGCTCTCTCTTACTTTCTTGGGTCTTACACTTTTGCCATTCATTGCATTCTTAGTTGGGGTGAGTTATATATGAATTTTTTGCAGAAAGCTCAGGTGTTATCTTTCTTTTTGTAAGCTTATGATATGCCCAGACATGATTGAACCTCTTGGTTAGACTTTCCTGGCATGGTAGGAAACTGTGTACTTATGCTGGGATCATTGTGATCTATGTCTCCATGTGTTCTTGAGAGTGTGTGCCATTGAAGCTTCTAGTGGAAATTACTCAGTTGAGGTTTTGGGAATCAGGACCTGCTAGTGTAATAACTCGCCGAGTGACCTCCGTGAAAGTCCTGGAGTCTAGACCTTTTTTTTATATCAGAAAAGAATGTAGCTTCCTGTGTTGCATAATTCACGATGGAGTTGGGATTTCAAGTATTCCAGTGTTAATTATTTCTGCCTGTTTTTCTTTGGAATATTATTTTCAATTCCTTAGTAAATCTGGACCAGCTGCTTACAAGATGGTAACAAGTGATAAATTAACATGCTTTTTCCTTTGACAGCTCTTACGAATAGGGGTGAACCTGAAGAATTTCCCTTCTTCACCTGTGCCTGCTACTTTTGCTGTCCTCTTCCATTTTGGAATTGCAGCAGTTCTGCTGCTCTATGTGCTTTTCTGGCTAAAGGTCAGTTTTTTACTTTGTTCTTTCATTCTCTTCTACTTGATAGACGTTGGATGGCAGCTGATTAGGATCTAGAGTACTGTGAATTCTGAGCTTCTATTCACTCATACTTGATTTGTGTCTTTGGGTTGCCTACTGCTTTTGTTGCATTATACCTTTTACTAGAGGCATCACACTTGCATTTAATTCTTAGGCCCTCTTTGGTATAAATGAATTCTATGAAATTTTGTGGATCTGTTTGGTATGAAAGAAAATGTTCACTGTGAATATGTTTTTTAAGAATTCAACATCACTAAATTAAATTTTATCATCTGTAAATGAATTCTAGTACCCAAATTCATGAATGCCAACAAGAGGTTAAGCATTTCATTGATAGAAGAAGGGGCATCAAAATAAACTATTATTTTTTAGCCTATCCTACCTGCTATTTACCTTTTATTTTTTTTCTGGAACAGTTGGATCTTTTCACAACATTGAAATGGCTTGGTATCTTGGGAGCTTTCCTAATGTTCGTTGGACACAGGACCCTCTCCTACCTGGCCTCAGCATCAGCCAAGTTGAAATCTGCTTGAAGACAATGAAAACTCAACTGTTTGAAATCTGAGCTAGGAAAAACGAGGAAAATTTCCCCTAGTGAAACGGTATTAGGCATTTTGACTCAGTTTTGTAGGATTATCCTGTGCGAACTATGTTAAGATTGTTAGTGTACACATTCATTGGAAAGAAAAAAAATGATATTTATACTGTCAACTTTCTTATCAATTGGATTTTTTACTTCTGAGCCATTGAAGTGGGAATTGTAAGCTCGCAGGCACCATGGAAGGCTAGCTTCTGTTGCAACATTTTTCAATAATGTCTCAGACAGCTACTTATCCTCGGCTTACCGCTTACCACTTGAATCCAATTACTTAAATTTGGATTAGAGCTGTTTATCGCTGGGCATGAGTTTGGAAAAAGTCAAAATTTTCAAAGTTTCTTCTTCACAAAGTGAGGCTGAATGAATAGGTCTAATTTGGATTATCGCGGGGGAGAAGCATTCAGAAACAGCAAGCTATAGCTGGAGATAGCTTTTGAAGGAGTTGATAATCATGAGTTCATAGAAAGGTGATGCTAGAGAAGTAATAAATATAAAAGTAGGCTAGCTAGTTTGAGGTTGAGAAAATATGATTTAAGTATAACACAATCCAATTTTAAAAAATTGTGATTTTAACAAAAGGTGCTTGTCTCTTATTATTTTCTTTTTATTCAAATAATACCGAATAATAGTGTGCTAAATGAACGAGATATTTTTCTTCTTAAACTTAAACAGTTAAACATGAAATATTCCATTATTAAAACACTTGTAAACAATGAAAATTAATCAGATTAATTGAGATATTTCATTGTTAAAATAATTGTAAATATAAAAAACTAATCAAATTAAACCTAATTGGTTGACCGTTATAGCTTTGAATGAGTTGAGGAGATGCTAAGAGCAAAAAAAACTTACTTCATATATAACTCTCTCTTTTTAATTCCTTGCTTTCGAATTAAGAGAATATAAAGAGTTGATGGGCATCGTAAATACTCTCACCAAACAAATCGAAACGGGAAACGGGTACAAACCAGACCCCTGGTACGGCACGTCGTTTTATTTTGACCGAGAAAACCGGGGGCGCGAACGAAAAATAATCCGTTAAAATACGTGGCTTAATTAAAAATTAGGGATGCTTCTGAATTTCACAAAAAATTAAACAAAAAACATGAGCCAGATTTCAGAATCATCGAAAGGTAGAAAACGCCTTCGCGAAGAAGAAGAAGAAACTAGCGATTCGGATCAAACTCTATCACTTGGTAAATTCCATTTCTTTCTTTCTTTTTCTTTAATCGGCTTTCAATTTCGTTTTCGTAATTTTCTTTTGTTTTTGATCTCAAATGAAGAGGAAAGTCTTACATTCAGTGATACGTTGGTAGCGCTACGCATAATACGAGCTCAGTTTCCTCGCATTGACAAGGTTTAGCTCTCACCATCGAGAAATTGATCTTCTGACTAAGATTCAATTTTTTTTTTTTTTTTGAATTTGACTAAGATTCAATTTAGTTTGGTTTGATTATGGGTAGGTTTCATTCAATTTCTATGCGTACGTGTAATTTCAGGTCTCAATTCAGCCCTTTATTTTGCGTTCACAATTGTATAGCTGTGTAAAGGACAGAACCCAAGTAGATAGAGAATTAGAGGTATTTATTCCTTATCTGTGAGTCAATATCAGTTTGATCAATCGAAATGCTAGTTAGACATCAATTAGCAAAAATCAAATTTAATTTCCTTGATAGTGCAGAATGATGCAAAATAGAGCTCATTTAGTATCTTCATTTGTTTGTGCAGTCTTTGAAGAGGGAGAAACTATTGCGTGTTTTCAAGCTAAACATCGGACAGGATGATCATGCCATAATGTTTTTGGATGACTACCTAAACCAGGTTGGTTGATTGTATTATTGGTATCCAAATAATGTAGATTGTGATTTTTCTTTGCTAGCATTTGTTGGTTGCAGTATAACATTTTTAGGATTCAGCCATTATGTTTACAGAATTTCTGTTGTGCACATTCTATGTGCAGATAGAACATGTCATGAAAAGAATGGAAGGAAAAAAGCAAGGGGATCTTGAAGTTTTTGAGTGGTTTAGAACTCATGTTATTGATGTCAAGCTGGAACCTAGTATTGACCATCAAGAGCTTGTAAGTGTTATGAACACCAATCTACTCGTGCTGTTCAATTTCTATCACCTCTGCTTATTTTTGGTTTAATATGTTAGGAACCATTGTTGTATCATCTGTATGCACTTATACTCGTATGTAAATGTGAGCATCTATGTTGCTTATGTAATCTAATTTTTGCATAAGACAAAAAGGGTCTAGAATATAGTGGTCAACATTAATCTTGATGGTGGTTCCCCAGTTGTTTGCTACCTGTATTTGTCAAATGTGTTAATGTGTGTATGATGCATCATAAATTTTATCTTTGGCTTTAGATTTTTACTTTCACTTTTGTGTATGTATGCATGATTGCATGTTTACTGTGCTTGAGTTGCTTAGTTTATTCACCCTTTCCTTATAGTTTTTTCTTCATATGTAATAATTGAATTAGGAAATTCAAGGGGACACCAGTCATAAACATGAGATAAATGAAAGTTTCTGGAAAGGGCAAACCAAAGAGAGAAAACAAAAATAATGGAGAAGAATAACCAAAATAGCATCAAAGAATAGGATTCCTGTGAGTAAAAGTGCCTTAGTCGAAAAAGGAAAGAAAACATCTTCGTGGCCTAAATTTTCTCTTACCAAGAATCAAAATAAAATAAAATCATACAAATAAAAATATTTAGATAGCATAAGATATGCAATTTTATGTTTATGTGCTTTTCTGTTGCAAATTAACAAATATTGTAATTACTCCCTCTGTCCCATTTTAATAGTCTTAAATTTCTATTTTGAAAGTCCCAAATTATAGTCTACTTTCCTTATTGAAAAAGAAATCAAACAAGTAGTTTACTAATGTACCCTCATTTAATGTGCATTTTTATCAACAAATACTTCAACTTTCTAGGTTTTCAAATTCTCAAGAAAGGAATTGAAGGGTAAAATAGGAAAGGAATTGATAAAATTAATTATTTCCGCTATATTAATTACACTTTCTTAATCTGTGTGAAAAAATCAAATGAGACTATTAAAATGGGACGGAGGGAGTAATAAACACAAGCCAATTGAACCCAACTTAAGAAGGTTACAACCCTAAATTTCTCCAACACTTACAGAAACATTGAAGAGCATTGTAATGTACAGTCAGTGTTTGTCCGAGTCACTGCACTAAAGTCTACAGAACCCAGTTAATTCAAGAAGGCTCTAATTCAACTGTCTTCCAGATCTATTTTATAGATGTTTTAAACAACATTGATTACATATCATGTGATAAATGCTTGGATCATCACAAATTTTGTCATCTTTGATGGAACACTTATTTCTATCCCAACTTTATTACTCTTTGATGCAGTGCTTACTCTTATCCCACGGTGGCAAGGTGAAGGATGAACACATCTCCCTTTTGATCAACGCTGGCCTCCTTGTAAGCAAATTTTGAATTCTCACTTATCCAATCTTTTTTTGGCCCTTGTTTAAATGGATGAATATATATGCTGAGATATTCAGACTGTTAATGATTGTACAAAAGGATTTTTTTCCAAATTTTATTACTAAAGGACCTTTATGCTCCGTGTCCATGAGCAAAACCAAGTCAACCCCAGTTTTTTTGGAGCTGTGCTCATTAAGTAAATGAGCCATAATTTTGCTACTGATTGGCTTCTTAGTTTATGTGGAACAATAAAATTTTGTACTTTTCTTGATTTTCATTCAAATAATTCTAGTTGTTCCAATTGTATTCTACTTCGTAGTCTATTGACTTCTTTCTACCCTTCTAATTTTTCACTGGGAAAATGGATCAAGTGCCTGCATATGTCTTTCATTACTCAAATATACTAGGAATGTATTACAGTTTATAGCTTATCCTTCCTTGGGGCATGTTCTTATATTGAGTTGTGATAATTTCTTCCCTGGTATTCTGGGTCCAACTGAATCAAGAGGACTAGCATCATCAATTGTCTTTTTCCTGGTCTGTAAGGTGCTGCTGTGGTTGATGTATTTAAAGGGGAAGTACAATTTGCATTAGATCATTGTAAATATTGCAAACCTAAAATGTTGATCTGTTAGCCAAGTGAGAACTCTACACAACAGAACCTTTTTCTGGGAATTTTCCAGATCAGTTTCTGTATTTATTTATTTATTTTTGCTATTGTTTTTTCAAATGAGTTCTTGTTCATAGTGTTCTGTTCATTCTTGCGTTGCTGCCTTTGTTTTTCTGCACTTGGCTCTTCTGCCATTTGGATGCATTTGTTGTTAACCTCAAATATCTCAAGCTTGCTCCTTTGGTTCATTTCTAATTTTATATTTTCCGAGTTATATGGGGACTTAAGGACGATAGGGTGATTAGATAAATAGATGAGGAGTTTAAAGTAGAAATGAATGAAAGAAATCTCTGGACTACACTGTTGAATTGTTAAATAATAAAAAAAATGGTTTTATGAACTCAAAATAGATAATATTACCTATTTAAAAGGAGTAGGTCATGGACGCTGAAGGAAAAGATTTTGGTAATAGGTTATCTCAAAAAGAAAAGGGTGGGGGAATATGTTCTGAATGCTTTGCTTACTTTGAAATATTATATTTACTTCAAAAATTGTGCACAACAATGAGCGATGCACACATGTTTTTATTTGTCGTATCAAGATGGGGAACTCTGCAAACATCATGATGTTCTTGATACCTGTGTAGTTCATGGTGCTATTGAATGAAACTAAATGTGTTTTCTTTTTTGTTACAAGTAATATTTCTCATGAAATTCTTCTGTTATTCATATGTATATGGTTGTTTCTTTGCCAAAGTTTCTGATAACTCCAATTCCCTTTCTAACACGGTTGTTTACCTTTTAGACTCGCCAACTGATTGACCCAAACATGTACTGGTTTGCAGTTCCAAATATTGGTTCAGTACTGAAGGGCCTTTCTCAGGTACACAAATGCTTTACTTATTCTTTTTTTGTTTTATGATTTTGTTTTTGTTTTTGGTTCTAGGAAATCCAAATATTCTAGTAATTATATCTTGATCTTATTTTGAAGTCATCTAACCAGAACTTCTGTAAGGTTTTGTTTTGTTAAAGAATTTGAAATGCAAAGGATTTGAAATTGAGTTTTGATCTTATTCACAGGGGAGAAAGGAGCTCCTATCTCTTTTAAAACGCAAGAGATATAAAGAAATGATGTTGGCCTCTCTAGAGAAGAAGTGTCTTCGATTCTCTCCCCTTGATATGAGATTTCACGTTCGTGACCTGATTGGTTCAGGCCACCTTCAAACTGTCAATACCCCAACTGGCTTAGTTGTTCGGGTTTCAAAGGATTAGAACTCATAACTACCAACCCCAAGTGGATTCCTATAAGTTCTGTCAATTGCCAGTAACAGGTTTAGCTGTCTTATCTCTGAATTCCCATCTTTAGATGCTTTCTTTGTGCTATCATCTGTCAATGACATGAATAGGAATGTGACCCAGGTTAGCTGTGAGAACAAAGGAAGGATTATGCATTAACGTGCATCGACACAATCACATTAGTGAATGCAAGATGATGTGAGTGTCTTCTCTACCAAATCCGTATTTTCAGTCTTGCATTATATGCAGCATGATTTTTTGACATTAATTGAATCACTGTAAGTTATTAGAACATTGAATCTCATACAACTTCATGCAAATGGCATGGGATTCATGCAAAGGTCTGCTTATCATCTATTTTACAATTTGATTCTCCAGTGAGTAATCTTTTTCATTTCATCATAATGAAAATTATGAGTCGCAATAAACTACCGATTGTTTTTTTCTTGTTTGTTTGAAATCATATGGTCTGAAATGTGTCCATTTTCATCTACTCTTCTTCTTCTTCCTTTTTTTAGTTCATTTATGTTCTGAACACAATTCCGGCCATTTGTTACCTCTCCTTCTATATCATGTAGTTGTTAATGGTTTTATTTAGCATTGGTGGGCAAGACAAGATGAAGTTGAGCCCTTTATACATGGTTGATCCAAAGCCATGTTCACAATAGAGTAGGGCTGTACAAACAAAATTTTAACCCGATAAAACCGTTCAATTTATTCAATTCAAACTGAAAATTATGGTTTGCAAATATGTAGAGTTGGTAACGATCATGGTTTAAAAAATAAGCAAATTGAATTTTCTGTTTGATTTGTGGTTTAATAAAATTTCAAACAATTATAATCCGAACCAATTCGAAGTATTAAATATATATAAAAATATATTATAAATTATTTAATTATAATAGTATAAAAAGGGATTATTAATTGAATAATGCATCAAAATATTTAATAATATTTTAGGGGATAATTTCATTTATTAATCTCTTTTCATTTTTTAATTTATTTTTTCTTTTGTGTGTATATATATATATATATATATATATATTAAAAATATTTATAAATATATTTTTTTTTGGTTTTTACAATTTTTAGAAGTTAAAATAAGTGTTTAATAGAAATTAATTTAAATTTAAAACTGATATAAAATTTAATTCGATATAAACTGAATCTGATATAATTTTTAAGAAATCAAATTAATTTTAAATTATTGATTTCATATAATTTTGGTTTAATTTTAGTTTGAAAATTTGTCAAACATAAAGATATATCGATTTAGTCTGACATATTACTCATAAACTGTTCAAACCAATTCATGTACAACCGTAACAGAGAGAATGAAGAAGATTGAGAAATGTAGATGCTTAATATATAACATCCCAATAGACAATAATAAGTTTGAGATTTTATTTTTTCTTTTTCCCTGAAATAAAATTTAACCATGCGGTTAAATTCAAAGATTGGGTTAAGCAAATATAACTAACTATATGAGATTAACATTCATCAGGAAAAAAAAATGATAATAACTAAATCCTTGTTATTTTTCTCCATTTATTTTGCCTGTTTATGGTAAAATACATATTTTATGTAGAATGGAACAATTATTCATAGTTTTGATTTAAATTTTTAATTGTAAAATAATTATATAAATTTTTCAAAATAATTTAAAATTTTTGATCTCTAATTTTAATTAAAATTACAAATTGTGATAATTTATTATATGAAATAAATATTTTTTAAATTTATGAAAAATAAATTTTATATATAATTAAAGAATAGCTAGTACGTACTAGGGCATAGCTACCTTATTTGGCGAATCAAAACAAACCAAAATGGCACATATAACTGGACTAGTTTAAATTCAGAAAATGGTGACTAATCTCTGACTTTGCCTTTGGATTTGGATGAAGGTATTTGAAATTGTGAGTTTTGAGCCACATAATACATATTAAGTTTCTTTAAGCGATTAAATTCATTGATTCTAATATAGATTCATGAATTTGAAAAAAGAAAGAAAAAATAATTCTTACTTGATTACAAATTTAAAATATTCTATAAAAAGTATAATTTGAAATCCACATTTCACAATCATATTTATGAATGCAATTTTAATTGTAATAATAACTTTCATTTTTCTGAATTCTTTATTTAAAATCATTATGTATCATGAATTTTCATTTATATATTAAAAATAATATATTTTGATCTAAAAATAAAAATATAAAAGCATACATAAAAATATCAAAATATAATAAAATGATTTAAATTTATTATAATATTTTTCAATCGTATTGATAAAGCATTATAACTGGCAACGAGATGTAACACGTGTTTTACTTAGTAACTATTAAGTTACAAATTGACTTTCATATTTTTTAATAAATCCGATTGTTTTGAGAAATCAACCACTGATTCAAAGAAAAAAAAATTAGAGAGAAAAAAAAGAAGAAGAGGAAGACCCATTATGTTTGATAGCATAACATAATTTTATTTCTTTATAAATGAAACATTTTGTATATAACCCTAATTACATAATAGAAAACAAATAATTAATATTTTAAAAAAAAAATTCTATAATTTTCTAAGAATATTTTTAACAAACAATTTAGTTTAATTAAGATAAATTTAACTTAGGCTGTTTCTTGTGCTGTACTAAAAAAAGAAATATAAATGTTACCATCATTGGGGAGTCTCCATTCAATTTGGCATGAGCTCTTTCTTCTTGTCACTACTCTATCCTCTGATATGAAGACATAAATAACTTTCTATGTTGGGACCATGGTAGATCCTAAATTTGACCTTTATTTATATACTTTATAGACCAATGCTTATTCTTAATATTTTTATTTTTAATCAAATCCAACCTCTTCCACTCAAATAAAAATTTAAAAATATTTCTTAAATGAAAATTTTGAACTTGAAAATTTTCAGTTAGATAATTACTCCTAATTAATTTTAAGACTATAATCTCTTATAAATTTTATTTAATACATATGGTATAAATAAAAATAGTATTTCTTCATTCATAAATCAATATATATTAGAATAATAATAAAAATAAATTATGACATCACATAATTTTAAGAAAATGTTTATTATTTTTATATATATGAATTGTATTACTATTGAATATAATTCTTTTTTAAATTATGTCTATAAAATATTTGAGTTTTTCAAGATTCGGTCAATCAATCTATTGTTGCAACCCTTCCTGTAAATTAACCCAAAAATATCTCTAATTGACTGAAATATATATATATATATATATATATATATATATATATATATATATATATATATATATATCATGCTTTTGATTTTTATAACATCATGTTATTGAGAATTTTAATAAGTACAATTTAAAACAAAAAAGTAAATTTGACTGCGTTCAAAAAATACATATAAATCTTATTATATAGATGAAATTTTCCTCTAAATTTCATTGATCATATTGACGGAACAATTGTATATAATACTTTGACTGCGTTTGGCACATCGACAAGAAACACATCTACTCGGTAGCTATACTGAGTCACAAATTGACTTCATTATCATTTGATGAGTTTGATCTTTCAAATATTATACTCAAATTCTTTCTAATTTCATGACAGAAGACAAATAAATTATCATAAAGCAAGATAAGCAAATTCTCATCAAGAAAAATAATACAAAAGACTTATTAAATCCCATAAAAAGAATAACAAAACTCATAAAATAAATGAAAAACAAACTTAAAATCCATGTTTAAAAAAATACATATTAACAGAAAACTAAACAAATTGAATAGAAAATCTTTGTTAAGATGAGTTTTCAAAGACTTCACATTTATTATTATTGCTTGAGAAAAAAGAAATATATATATATATATATATATATTTGGTCGCAAAGCTGCCTAGTATTTTTTGTTTTTTCCCATCTTTCTGTTTTCTCTAATTATGAAATTAAAAACTTGGTGATATTTCATTTGTTTTTCTTATGGAATTAGATGTAAGTTTGAATTATCACATTTTTTTTTTAACCCTAATAATTAGATTGGTAGGGAAATCGATCAAAGATCAATTTTTAAATTTTTAATATCAACACTCACTAGAAAAGCTAGTTCAAAGATTTAGATATCCTTCCTACCTTTAAACCTAAAATAGTTATTAAAGGGATATCTTCTACATATTATACTATTTATTTATTGAAGGGATATTTTCTACATTATATTATTGGAAGTATGTCTTGTAGTCCAACAAGTTTGGAGTTTAATAACTAAAATATTTAATAAATGGATATCTTCTACATTATATTACTAAAAAAATTTAATAGATATATCTCCACAATCCACATTATAATTGAGTTAGCAATTTATTGATGGAGTAATGTGTCTTGTAGTCCAACAAGTTTGGAGTTATATATATAAAATCTTTTCTTAATGAATTGTATGAATTAAACTTGAGGTGTATTTATAAATTTATTCAGAGAAACCTGATAAATGTTTAAATTAATTTAAAATATCTCTAACTATTAAAAGGAAAATAAATCCTTTATGAAGAACTACGAGCTTTAGGATTTATTCAAATATCTTTTTTTAATGGATTGTATGAAAATATACACTGAGATATAGTCTAGCAGTAAGTATATTTTCTCATATATAGGTAAAAAAATTCAGAATCAATTCCTCACTCTTCAGTGCTAAAAAAAAAAAAAGAAGAAGAAGAAGAAGAAAAGCTACGAGCTTTAGGATTTATTAAGAATGAGAAAATTGGAAAATTTTCTACAAGTTTTTAGGAATATAGTAGGTGGTGTCTATATATCCATCTTCCAACCTAACAATGCTTGAAGGGTACACACTCTATATATAATTAGTTTTAGATCTAAAATTTTGATAGTACAAATTATACAAATACAGTTTAATACTACTAATTAATTCAAATGTTTCTTTGGCAAAAAAAATAATAATAATAATTCAAATGTTTTCATTAATCCTCATACTATTTTTTTAGCCTAAAAATATTATATACAATATAAATATCAATTACAAGCGTGTCATATATCAAATATTATAATTCAATATGGATAGGAAATAAAATTGAGAGTAAAAAGCCCATTCAGTATCATTTTTTATTTTTCAAAAGTAAAAATAAGATTTTGAAAATCAGAATTTGTTACTTTTGATTTTCTATTTTTTGTTTTTAAAATAATTCTAGATAAACATGAAAGAAATAAAAAAAAAATTTAAATTTTTTTTTTCTAATACTTATTTTTTTTAATTTGAAAAAAAAACCAGAAAACCGGAGTGGTACCAAACGCCCCCTAAAGATCCGTTCGGTATCGTTTTATATTTTTTATTTTTCAAAACTAAAAACAAAATTTTGAAAACTAGAATTTGTTATTTTTAGTTTTCAAAATGTTTCTGGATAAATATGAAAAAAATAAAAAATAATAATTTTTTAAAAAATATTTTCTAATACTTATTTTTTTTAATTAAAAAAAATAGAAAACCGCAGTGATACTAAACACCTTCTAAATATGTAACTTCTCCGTATCTTTTTCTTTATTTTTTATTTTACCACTAAATCAAAATTTCATTAATATTAATCTTCAAATTTAACACAAAGAAAATTACATAAATTCATATTTAATTATATATATATATATATATATATATATATATATATATATATATATATATATATATATATATATATATGAGATTGTTATTAATATACTTTTGATAAGGATAATAATATTATAAAAGAGAAAAGAAATAGAAATTTGAAATAAAAAAAAAAGTGCAGAACTAATCCATCAAGAAATGGCAGTGGAATCTCTGAAAATGATATATAAAAAGAAGCATCAAGAAGAATATGCCACTTAACAGAGATGACAGGACTTGGGAGTTGGGACCCCTCTTTCCTTGAATGATTATATAAGATTTTAAAAATTTTAATAAAGCAATTAAGACCCTTTACATCATAAATATCATACATAATCTTCTAATAATACTAAATTAATTAAGGTTCCTTTAATTTAATTTAATGATGACTTCTAAATATATATATAATTTAGAATGAATGCATCACAATCAATAAGAATTAGATGATGAACTCATTGCCATAGCAATCAACAGTGAAACCCATGTCTGTGTTATTATCAATTATAATCTCAATAAAGCTTTCTTAATTAATTATTTAATTACTAAAATTTGTCATACAAGAAAAATTCTGTTTTCTACTTAGAATTACAAAATAATATAATATTAGATACCATCTGATCCTATAGATAATATAACCATGTTAGTGACTTGTATATATAATATATTTCTTGTATGTTAGTTAGGTCTGTGTTTAATTTTAAGTATTTTGCCTGGAAACTTTTAACTATATATCTCCTCTCTTTCTATGATTTTTCATGGATATTTGCGAGTTATTAATTTAGGTCTTTATTAATTAATTAACTAATGATGTCTAATTCAGTAAGTTAAATTGAAATTTTGAGATCTTTTAATTCTATATTTGAATTCTAGCTTTATATTTAGAGAATATTTAATTCATTTAATTAGATTTTTTCCTGCTTATATTAAATTATAATATTTATCGGTTTGATATTCAACATTTATAAATGATCGATATATAATATATTTTAAAAAAATAATTAATTAATAAAAAAAAAAAGGTTAAGAACAAAAGCACAAAAAAAGGACAGCCTTTGTATATCTGGCATGTGATCTCCTTTTATATAAGCAAATGATTTCTTTTATTTTTTATTTTTTTATTTGGCAAAAAAAAGATTTCTTTTATTTTTTAATTTTAAAATTTTTGGACTTAACATGTTATCCAATAGGACATTAAAAAAAAAAAAAAAAAAAAACTATAGCCTAAAAACAAACTTGACATGTGTGGCATTAAAGTTAAGCAAAGTGAGGGGAGAGGAGAGAGTGATGGAGACATACTTTTGGCTATAATAGCCTCATCAAAACCTCATTAATAGTATACTATACTTTGTCCTAAGTCCTAACTTAAAATTAAATAGTAATTAATATTATGATAAATTATTATTTAGTCTCTTAAATTTGATCTAATTAATTAATTAGTCTATATTTTTTTAGAAACTAACTTGTTAGTTCCTTTATTTTAATTCCGTCAATACTTTAGTCATTCCGTCTATTTTCACCGTTAAATACTTATGAAAAGACTAAAATGCCCCTCATTTATTTTTAAATTTTCCTTCTCACCCATAAATGAAATAACCCAAATTTCTTAAGCCTCCAAATTAAAAGTGCAGTAAAACCCATGGAAGATCAAAGCATGAGAATTTAATTCTAAAGTTTAGAATTTCAAATATCAAAATGGGCACAAATCTGATCCTCTCAAAAGCGAAAGATTTAGAACTTAAAATAGCAATCAATTTACAATATTATTGACAACATGTTCCAAATTGTAGAAACAAATAAAAAAGATTAAAATCGAAATTTAAAAAAAAAATTAACAATTATGACCATGACAATCCAAGTCTAGTTACTTCACCATACAAAAGAAACAGGCATTTTTTCCAAATTCCATCTGACAAACAGTAAAAGGAAATGCAGTATGTCAACAAAAATTTGTAAGAAACCAAACAATCAAACAATCCCAAGGAAAAAAATTAATTAAAAAAAATCAAATTAACAGGTAGCTAGAGTTAGTGTGAGATTCGGTGATGGTTTGGGACGATTTCCGCGTCGTGAGTCGATGATGGTGGTGGAGTTGATGACGTTGGCAACTGAGAGGTGAGTGGTAGTCTTAGGTCATGATCAGCAACGAATGGAGGAGTACGGCTAACGGTGCGAGAGGACTAGCGGTGGAGAGGCGCAACTCAATGGCAATATAGTCTCTTGGAGACGTGAGCTGGACGGCGAAATCACAGGTAACTGGTTCAATGAAGGTCATAGGTGGCTCGTGAAGGCCAATGGTTGTGGAGTGCAGATCTAGATCTGCGTGAAACTCGCCAGATTCGCGAGAATCGAGCCAAAACTTATTGTGTCCGGCGACGAGCTTTGTTGGATTTGTGGTTGAGAGATTTTGGGGGGGGGGGGGGGGTGGACAAACTAAATTACAAGAAACAAGTGGCATGGTCTACGCATATGGCAAGACCAGATTCTACGCAGCCATGTCTTAAATTCTAAATTAAGCTCACGAAAATTCCGTGTTGGAGAATTTGGAATCATGATGATCGGTGACGGCAGTTGCAAACATGGCTCCAATCAATGGTGGTGGTGGTAACAGAGCACAGAGACAAGGCAGTTTGGTGTGAGAGAAGAAGAGAAAGAAAGAACATGAGGGTATTTTGGGTAAAAATATTATTTTCTTTAGTTTTTTTAATTTTTTTAATGAAAAATTATAAAAAAAATGAACGAAAGGATTAAAACTTATGACGGAATCAAAATACATGAATTAACGAGTTAGTTTCTCAAAAAGCAGGTACTAATTAGTTAATTAGGTCAAACATAAAGGACTAAATAGTAATTTACCCTTAATATTAATGTGTTTAATTTGATTTTTATAATTTTTATTTTGTTATTAATGTGTTTTTTATTTTGTGAAAAAAAAATAATTTGACTCCTTTCTAAATAAGAGCATAAGTTTTAGGATATGTAATAAAACATTTTATTTTTATAAATTGAATAGCCAAAAGTTATGAACTAATCATAAAAATAATAAAAAATAATAATAATTCAATCCGATACAATAAAATTTAATTTTTAATATGACTATATGGCAATTAGATATTCTGTTAAATATTTATGATCTGCGAATCAGTTTGCTTTTATTAGAGTAGTTGATTTTACTTCAGGTTATTTTCTATTAAAATTTATATTCAGCCACTAATAATTAATGAAATTAATTTTAAAAAAAACAAATAATAAAATTAATTAGTATGATACAACTAATTAAACTAATTTGTGATATCACTTTTGATCTTATCACTAAAATTAAAGTTAATCACAGTAAATTTTGATGTTTGTGCATTTATAGTATAAATTAACAAATACAATTTTTTTTTTTTAAATTGATTAAACATGTCCATTCATCTCTTCCTTTTCTTTTTATCTTTTGAATGTCCATTTATATCTACAAACAATGATTTATGAGTTTGATTAGATATGATTTAAATTATCTAACAACAAGAATTTGAATAAAAGTTGGTTATATATTCTCTCTCTCTCTTTTTTCTTCCTTGTATATAATTAAGAATGGAAGATTTTTATTAGTAAGATTAATTAAATAAATACATTTTTTTAAAAACTTTCTATTAATTAATTAATTAATTAACTACATGTTACATGTAGGTATTATTTGTTATATAAAAAATAACAAAAACCCAATTTGTCCTTTGCCAAAATAAAGAATGGATTGACCGAATTTCTCATCTCAATAAGGAAGTTAATTTTTGGCTCCCTATGAAAGTACTCTTGAGTATGGTACCCATTGGTTAGAATTAAGACCCTCCTACTAATATTCATGACTGATTGCTTCATTCTTACCCAAAAATTTATGTAATTTGATTGTTTTGTCTTCTTTTTTATAAATAAATAAAATAAAATAAAATAAAATAAAGGAAACCCATATGACACCATTAGCTAGCTATATACCCTATAACCTCTCCATTGTTTTCATGAAATTATTAGCAGGGGATATGACTTTAGTAGGGTTATAGGGGTAATGACCCTATAACATGAAATTTGATTGTTTTGTCTTCTTTAAGATTATACTATCTCTAAGTTCAAATCTTAATAAAAACCAAATCTATATATATCATTAACATATATAAAACTTGAATAATAAGTTATTTTTTGAAAGAACTTGAATAATAAGTTATTAAAATCAAAAATCAAAACATGTCATATCTTAAATTTTAATAATGGATTTAAAACTGACTTCTAGTAAAATTACGTTAGTGATTTTTAAAGTTTTATTTTCAATACAAATCATTAAAAAAAAAATTAACTAACAACATCTATGTAATGTGTAAAAAATAATTAAATCAACACCCATATAACAAGCGGATCCACAACTAATTTATATATATATTTTTAAAAAATTAACAATCAGCTAACCTAACCGTTTTCAACGGAATCCTTTTGAATTTTGTTGGCAAACATAATGATAACAATACACAAAAACAAGTCTTATAGCATGTGATTGCACATTATTTTGCCATTGAGTATTATAAAAATTGATTATTGATAAAAATAAATCTTACCTGCTAGTATAGATGAGAGATTTAATGAAGGGTAAGACCTACAAGTAAGAGAGAAAGAGATCAGAAACTCTTCGAGAGCTGTCCCGGCGAGGAGACTCTGACGCTCAAGTTAGAAAAAGAGTAGTAAGACAATATATTGAATGTATGAAAGTGATATGAAAATTATTATCATATAGGGAAAAATAAGAAATGGCATTCTTACTTGCAAATCAACTTATAATTCTCTCCAGGATTCAATGGATAAAGTTGCTTGGTCTAAGGATATTTGGTGTCATTTTCTTCCTCCTTCTCGATCGCTAGTGGTTTGGCGTGCCATTCATGATCGTCTATCGATTGATGACCGTCTCCAGAAACGTGGCATGACTTGGGTGTCAATTAGTCGTTTTTGTCTTAGTGCAATTGAAACTACAACTCATCTTTTTATTGAATGTAGCTTTGCTCAACGCTTATGGTCCTCCGTAGCTTCTTTATTTGGAGTGCAGCTTGATTTCTCTCGCAGAGCTCTTCATTTATTTAATTCAGCCAGACAGGCGGCATTCTGTTCCCAAATTCGGGTTCTATGGCTCTCTGTTGTAGCCTCGACTTTTTGGGTTCTCTGGAGACATTGCAACCTCGCTTCCTTTGAAAATATTGCTCCAAATATATCGTTTATGTTGCGCACAGTGTGGAAAGCTATCAAAGATGCCTCATTTTTTAAAATCTGTAATGTTGATTCATCTCAAGTCTCCCTTCTTCTTCTCCGACAGTTTAATATCACAGGTATACTTGCTCGTGTTCCTCACATAATTTCTATTTTTTGGCGAGCTCCTCTTGTGAGACGGGTGAAGGCCAACACCGATGGTGCTGCCTTAGGCTATCTTGGTCGGATGGGGGTTAATGTTAAGAATGAAAATAATTAAATGAAGAATTGGATGTGGAGATAGATCCCACATTGATTAAATATAAGATGTTGAATGAGCTTATATATAATTGGGTTCTCCAACCTTAATAGCTAGCTTTTGAGGTTGGCACTCCCATGATTATATAAGCTCCAAATATTTATTACATGGTATCAGAGCAGGTTCGATTCAAGGGAATCAGATTAAAAAGAATTAATGAAGAAGAATTAATGAAGAAGATAAAAGAATTGTGGGCTATGTTCCCAGGTGATCCGGACAGTGATTACCATATGATTGTCAAATGTCAACTTAAACCCAGTTGACACTTGAGGAGGGAGTGTTAAGAATGAAAATAATTAAATGAAGAATTGGATGTGGGGATAGATCCCACATTGATTAAATATAAGATGTTGAATGAGCTTATATATAATTGGGTTCTCCAACCTTAATAGTCAGCTTTTGAGGTTGGCACTCCCATGATTATATAAGCTCCAAATATTTCTTACAGTTAATAACATTTTTCAAAACAGTAAAGGCTTTGTCAAGGCTGCTTTGCAATGCCTCTGCACATCGGGTTTGTTTTTAAGGTTGATCTTATAGCTGCTATGACGACCATCTCCAAGGCTTGGCATTTTGGTTGGCATTCTTTTTTGGCTTAAAAGTGATTCTACTTTTATTGTGGGTCTTCTCTCTAAGAGAAGTTTGAAGGTCCCATAGAGATATAAGATAACATGGTCTCATTGCCTCTATTACATCAAAAAGATGCGATTTCACCTATCTCATATTTACAGGGAAGGGAACATGGCTGCAAATAGTTTTTCTTCAGAAGGTTTGCGTCTTTCGGAGAATAAATGGTGGTCCCATGCTCCCCCTTGCTGTGTAGATTTTGTCTCCAAGGACAATTTTTTCCATGAATATTTTCGAATAGGATGAGTAGTTTTGCTCCATATTTCTTTTTTGCTTTTTCTTTTTAATTAGTTGTTTTGGCCTTTTGGCTTGTATTATACTATGTACTTTTTTTCTTTTCTTTTAATAATATTTTATATGGTGGTCGTGATATGTTGGGTACTAAGAGAGTGTCAATCTAGCTAAGATTTTTTAATGCATCTCTGATGTCCTCTGTATAACCTTTATTCAAAAAAAAAAATATATGCATGAAATAATAAGCTCAAGAATAATTATGATTGTTATAATAAAACTTCTAGGATACTAATGATTGAGTTTTAAATACATCCTCCTTAATTGAAGAACGTACAAAAGTTTTATACATACATTAAAAATTCTAAGTTAGCATCATGTAATCTGATATGATTAATAGAAAAAATATATATATATACATAATGAGGATTAATGAGGAGTTTGAGTTTCTCTCCCTCGAGACGGCAGTTGAAAGGCAGCAAACAAAAGTCTTTTGATGTTACCCACCTCACATACCGTGTAACAAAAAAGAAAGTTCGTACAAATAATTTGGTTTTTGGATTAGAACATGTGGATCCCATTAGCCAAATCAACCATCCAATCAAATTCCCTTTAATTAACTTCTTAATTATCACCTAGTTTATATATATATTTTTATGTGCCATCTCCATCTCTATTAATTCCAAAAAAATGTTAATTAATTCATTAATTATTTTATATATAGACCATATTGGTAGGCCATTTACATATACAGATTCTTAGATTGATATTGAAATTAGACTTGTGATTGATATATATATATATTTATGATTCTTTGTCAATATTTGTTAGCGAACAAAACAATTATTGACACGCGTATTTCTGTTTCATAACACGTAAAAATATATATATTATATATATATAATTGTCTGTCTAACCAACTAATTAAAGCTAACTTTGTATGAAAATGAAAATTTTGATGTAAAATTCTTAATCTTAATTTATGATTTAATTTTTGGTTAATTAATTAACTAGTTTTACTACTTAATTATTCACTTTATTTTTATTTTTTGGTTTAATTCTAAGTTCATGGTACTGGAGCTGACGTTTTTGGTGATAAAACTTAGCTAATTATAAGAGACTAAAAATCATTTTCTATTTACTTAAAGATCACGAATTCTAGTGTATCATTTTGATAGCAACCCTATATAGTTTAAGCTCTCTCTATTATTGGAATGTGAAAAAAAAAAAAAAAAAAAAAAGTTAAAAATGAAAATTTTTATTTTTTTAAAGAAAAAAAAAAACAAAGAGAGTCAGTCAGAGCAATTTTTTTTTTTTTTTTTTAAATTTGATTCCAACTAGAGTTTAAATTCCATACATCACAAATTTAGAGAAATTTTCAATATTACTAAATCAAAAACTAATTACTAGAGCAAAGTTCTTCAATATATAAAATTAATTATTTAGCTAAGCTTATAAATTTATTATTATTATTATTAGAAGGGATGGTCCCAACAAATTCCAAAAGACTAAATTGAAATTGAAAATAACAGCTTGGGAGAATTAATCATCAGTTGAAAGTTAGCTTTCATAAAATAAAAAAAAATAAAAAAAAAATAAAAAAAAAGAGAAGAAGAAGAAGAAGACAGCTAGGGTTTATATGTACGCAAATAAAATCTTGGATATATTAATTAATGGATGGAGAAGTTTGTATCCACGTAAACTATGCCAATTAGCTGTGTGCGCTACTGCTATATCATGGACTGACAAGATACGTGTCTTCACTCTCTAATTATTTTCCTTCAAATATTACTATTTTATTATACAAATTCCCTCATGTGATATTCATGCATTTATTTTCTTTTCTTTCATTAATGAGTAAAAATAAATATTGATCAGTCATATAGGATTTTCATATTTGGTATTTATTACTAATTCTTTTCAATATTAAGTTGTAATAATATTTATATATTCTCAGTGTAGCAAGTGTGAAAAATTTCGAATCCAACTCAAAAATTTAATTTATTAGGTGATGAAATCCAAACATTATATTAAGCATTAATATTTATTATTATTATTATTATTATTATTATTATTTTTATGTGAGATCTTTTTAACTCTAAAAAGCAAAATATAATATGCGGTTAAAAGTTGATTTTTATTTTGTTATCAGCAAAGAGAATTTTATTAAAAGAAGAGAAGGAAACATAGTAAAAAAACAGAACATACTCTCTAGGATGCATGAGAAGCCCATAACCTAAAGTTCATTTTTATCAAAAGACATGTTCTTTTTAAACAGAAAGTAAATAAAAATACAATGAATCTTGTATTAAAATTAACACTTTTAGCGACGGATTTTCACCTTTAAAGACAGAAAAAACCGGTGCTAAAAGGCTGGATTCTTATGGTGAAATATATTATCACATATATTCAACTAAAGATTAAAATTACTACATAGTTGTAAGATTATAAAGATGATTAGTATATTTTTATTATAAATATTCAATAAGATATCAAACTCTAATTTCTCACTACAGTGGAAATCAGTGTTGTTAAAATTGGATCGAATCGGTTAGTTGGATCAATTAAACTGGAAACCGATTACTAATCTGATTTTTAAGTTATAAAAAATCGAAAAACCATTGAATCAGAAAAAATCGAAAAAACTGGTGAATCGGTTAGATCGAAATTTATAAAACAATGTCGTTTTGAATTTAATAAAATTTAAAAAAATAAAAAAATAAAATAAAAATTAAAACGAATCGATAGAATTAATCGAACCGTCAACCAATAGAGAAACTGATTCAGTAAAACATTGGTGGAAACAGACACATATATGGACATGGTTGTATTTATTGTTCCTGATTTGCGGCGCTATTTCACTGCTATGGCAAAGGCAATTGGCTTAAATTTGTCGTCTGCAATATTAGCCAGAAACCAACCTCCAAGACACGCTTTTATACAAATATTCAAACAAATTAATTAAGCCAGCTGTCGTCTCTACAATACCCATTTGTCACATCTTAACACCACTAAACGATTCGTGTCTGTCTCCATATTATTTTATGTTGTATTCCATGTATACACCCTTTAGCCGACATCCATACCCTAATTTTACCATTCTTTTTTTTAGTAGTATTTAATTAGGGTATCTACTTATTAATACAATTCTACTACTATATTTCCATCATGTTATTTGAATTAAATCAATGTTGGATATCATTAAGACAACTACTTAAGTATGATTCTACTACTGTGTTTCAATCAGATTTATGTAATCAAAACAGTGATTAATTAACACACAAAAAAAAAAAATTCTTCATTTCTTCTTTTGTAGTTCAAATAATAATAATTACTTAATTAGCTAGAGATCAAAATTAGTTTTCTAATTAATCAAAGTAAAATTGGTGAATTTATAAAAGATATGTCATTTCTTAATTTTCGTGTAAAAGTTAAACAAAGATACTTAATTTTCGGGGGCAGAGAGAATTATAGAGAATAATTGTTTTTAATTTCAATTTTTGGGGTTTTTTTTTTTATTTTTTATATTATAAAAATGAAAAATATATGTATATTTGTGATTGTAAATTAATAATTTTCCTTTATATATGATTCAATCACTGAGAGAGAGAGAGGCCTGCATGATCAAGGATGCTTATACTTGTAGTAAACGATTTCCCATGTTTCCAAGCTATCAGCCGAATCTTTTGATGTGGTTATATTTACATCTTAATTTTTATTTTATTTATATATATAATTTGAAAAAGACATAAAGTTTAAAAAATTTCAGTGTGTTTGTCTGACTAATAAGCATTTTAATTCCTAATCACCTTTCAAATTCACTGTTATAAAATTCCCTTTCGTAGTTGTTTAATTAATAGCCTACTGTTTATAATCAAATTAACTAGTTCAATTAAATCCTATACATGTTAGCTTTGTTGACAAAGAGGTATCTAAGCTACATATTCCTTCCTAGCTATGGCTATATATATAATCTTATAAATTAATAAATTAAGTAAATATATTGTGAAAGGTCTCAAATTCAATATAAATATATTAAGTTTTGATAATTTTAATGTGAAATCTTTTAATTTTAATATTTCATATTAGTACGTACTAAATTTTTTCGATCAGATTTAAATTCACACTAATTGAATCAGGCTCTATTAACACATGATTACAGACATTATAAAATATGAGAATAAAAAAAAATGAAGTATAAAACCAGTTTTAATGTTATATGAAAATTCTTGAGTTTAAACTAATGGGTGATAATATTTAAACATTATATTAAGTCGTGATAATTTGTATCGTATTTCAATATGAGATGTTTTAATTCCAACAAACATTAAGCATGCACACTATATTATATAAATAATATTTAATTATATATTTTTTTCGGTTCTCAATAACTGTATTTTTAAAAAAATGATTTTGTTTCAATATAATTGTCGTTTTAGGAGTTCAATGCAACATTTATTAGCTTTTTTTCATATTTACCCTAATTTCAATTCAAATATTTCATATGTTTTATTTGGTGAGAGAAAATAATGGTATATTTGTCCATATTAATTAAAATTAAAGATATTTAATAGTTTTCTTAATATGTGTGCATTCTCCTAAAACGACAGATATTGTAAAACGGAGGGAATATAAAATATACATAATAATATAATTAAATACAATTCTTTAAAGAGAATTTAATTCTTAGACTAATTAATTAACCATGAGAAAAGTGAGAAGTTGCATGGCAAATGCATATGCATGTGTCTCCTTTATATATTCCAATAATGGAAAAGCAATTGCATTCTTAAATTTAAAGTTGCAAAAGAGAATCCATGCTAAAAAAAAATAAGACCCCATTAATGGCTTTAGTCCTACGGATAAACTTCTTTTTTCTTTTTTTTTTTTTTTTTTTGAAAGAAAGAAAAAGAAAAAGAATATTATATATATATATATTGTTTTGAATTCCATTAATATACATGAGAAACTCCACTATCCAAGTACCATGCCTAATTGCCTATATGGTTTGAGAAGAAGTAGATAATTTTTAATATTAAAAAACCAAACAATATCTGTAGAATATAATCTCTTCAATTTAAAATAACAAATGGAATTATTCACTTCTTTGGAATTACTCAGTGGTAAGTGTATTTATAACCTCTAAACAATAATTCTAAGTCAAATCTCTCCCTCAATACTAAAAAAAAAAAAAAAAAAATTTCAGGCTTTGAGATTTTTTTTTTTTAAGTATTAACTGAGAGAAAATTGAATCTATGTCTTTTGTTCATACCATATATACACATACCTAGATAGAAGTATTGTCCAACCTTGAATTTACTATATTACTACTAATTTATCAAAAAAATTTAAAAAATAAAGCTATATATCAAAACAAATTTCTAAAACTAGTTGTTTCCTAATTAAATTTTTAAAAAAAATTAATTGACATAGTAATATAAACTTTATCAGATGTTAAGAAAAGTTAAGTCACTTGTTTATTTTAATTTTATCAAGTTGAAAGTGAGAAAGTAATAAAGAAGAAAATAAAGAAAATGTTATAAAGATGGAGAGAATTTTATTAATAGTTAAAGTTTTGTCAAAGAAGAAATTTTTTTTTTCTTGGTTTTTTGGTTTTTATGTAACGTGATTTAAAATTACTGGTGTTAAAGTTAATTACATCGTTTTATCTTTTTTAATAAATTTTATAATTTAATATAAGATGAAAAATGATCAATTTATTATTAATAAGGGTCAAATATATAATTTTTTATTATTATTTAAGATTATATATTTAGTATATTTAAAAACATATGCCCATCATCTTAACAACGTACGCCACTGAATACAATTTTTTATATATACAATATCACATTTGATGAATTTCTTCAAATATTATGATTTCATTAAATTTCAAAATAAATTCATGTTTTAAATAAAAAAAATATTTTATAAAAAATAATGTAATTTTTAAATAAAAATAAAAATTTCTCACTTAAAGACGAAATTAACAAAAGTTCTCATTTTAAGGTAAAATCAGTCTCTTTCTCTTTGAAAACTAATATATATATATATATATATAATTAAGATGTATAATACATTAAACATTTAAATTCTGACAGCTCATATATATATATATATATATATGATTATCCATATATACCCCAACCATTAATCATAAATAATAATTGGCTAAATCTTGCCTATACTGCAGGATGCATATACTAATCTCATGAGATAGGAATGTATAAGTAAAAAATAATATCGGTGTTTTTTCATTAGATAAAAAATGAATAAAAGAGTTATATTGACTAAAATATCTCATCACTTATTAATTTGGTGTATGAGATAAACCTATACACTTGGTGTAAGTAAGAATTTTTCATAAATAATATATATATATATTATGTTATGATTTTTCTTATTTATGTGTTAATGAATAGTTAAAATTGTATGAAAAGCAAAATTTTCCTTTTTGTTTTTCTGATAATGGTATGAGTCACCAAAAAGATAGATTATCTCTTCACATACCGCAAATTTCAAAAGTGCAATAAAGTGAATTGTCGATTACTTTTCTTATTTGAAAAGAGTTACATTACAATTAATTATTACTATAGAATCAAATTAATTAATTAAATGTGAAAGTTAGCTACCTTTTTAATTTTATCATATTAATAAATAAATAAATAAAAATTGTAGAGAAAACGAAAACCCATTATTATTATTATTATTATTATTATTATTTAATTAATTAATTACCATTCATCTTTTTGGTGCTTCATCTTTTGAAGCAGTTTCCTGCAGATCTCTCTCTCTCTCTCTCTCTCTCTCTCTCATATGCATGGCCCATGCTCTGCTGGTCTTTTAATAAATTATTCTTTTCATATATTGATTCACATTGATAATGAATTATGAAAATAATAATAATAAATAATGATTCTTTCCAGATTTTAAACTCGTTTCATATATAGATTTACACTGACAATTAGTTATCAAAAGAAAATATTGATTCTTTTTTTTTTTTTTTTTTTTTTTTTTGGTACAAGAGGAATGCTTATAAAAGCAAAACTAGCAACAAATATCACTAATTTGAGCTATACCCATCTTGTCATAGATAATCCAAGACAAAACTAAGAAAATATTGATTCTTATTTATCATATGATAATATATATATATATATGGCTATGAGCTTTAAATCTGAAGTTTATTTTTAGAGTATTTTGCTTTTATTATCATTAATTTTTTTTTTTAATGATTAAAGAGACTTATTCAATAATTATTACTTTTGAGGGGGAGATAGAGAGCTTTCTTTAATGATTATGCATATTATGTAGAAATTATTGTAGATTTTCCTAGAAGTTGAGTCTTGTATATTTGAGATAGATATTTGGTAAAAGAGTAGAAGAAGAAGAAGAAGAAGAAAAAAAAGAAAGAGGAATATAAATATTCCTTCCTTGTGCCACTATTATTGTTGACTGAAGTGATATAAATTAACTAATTAAATAATAATAAGAAGAAAAGTAGTAGAAGAAGAAGACTATTAATATTCCTCTGCTGTTGCCTTACACTTACTACTATTAACTATATATAAAATGATAAAAATATAAATCTAAAAAATACCTAAAAATCATTCTTGTCAACTTACTATGCAAATCATAGGAATAAGTTAATTATAGGATAAGCATTCAAATTATATAATAATAATAATAATAATAATAATAATAATAATAATAATAATAATAATAATAATAATCATATACATATATAAATTTTTATATGTTCATAACCCCTAAAAGAAATAAATACTAATATATATATATATATATAGTAATGTAGGCCATATATAGAAATGATTTGGATAACAACCTTACCAATTAACAACAACTTCCCAAAAGAACATTAGAGAATACCACCTGAGTTTTCTATAATCTTATTCATTTCAAGCTCATTTGGCAAAATTTTATAGGGCAGTATTATTATATGACTTCATGCAACCAATCTTAACTTGGAGCACTTTTTTTCTTTTTTTGAAAAAAAAAAAAAATTAAGTTATCTAATAATTAAAAAATTTCTCCAATTATAAGTCACGAAGTAGTTAAGGAATTGAACCAATTACATCTAACCTAGTTAGCCTTTTCATTTCCTGTATGTAAAGTAGAAGTGTGTTCTTATTTGAATCCCTTCATTTATTATATATATATTTTTTTATTAATTTGATTATAATTGAGTTCAAAATTTATAATTTCATAATTATGAAAACGAATATAATAAATATTATTATGGCGAAAAGTATATAATAATATGGTTGCATATAATTCATAAATTCATATGATTTATTCAGATTCATAAGAAGTTATTAGTGTAAGAGAGAGATTGACATTTATGTATATTTTTTTGAAAACAAATACTTATTAATTGATAAAATACAACAATACAAAATTATACAATCTTACAATATTATAATTCCTAAAAAAATATCAAAGCAAACTAAGAATATAAATAATAATAGCAACAATTTCGGCTTGAAAGATTGGATCGTATTCAATAGTAAATAATAACTATTGTTCGACTCTTCTGATGATCTTTCTACGAGTTCGTTCTAGACACCAACAAATATAGATTTGATTTCAAGAATAAAATTTGCAATTCATATTGAACTATCAACCAAATAACAAACCAACAAAAAAAAGACAGATCCATCATAGAAAGGACAAATAAACAAAAATACAAAATAAATCCACCAAAAAGAAAAGCAATATAAAAAAGAATATGATTTGTTCAAAATAAGAATAAATATGAACATTTTTGAATAATAAAATTCGAATATAATAAAAATTAAAAGAGAATGGTCCACCATCAGTTTAAAAGAGATTGATGGCGGCAAAAAAAAAAAAGATAAAAAGAGTCTTTTAAAAAAGAAAATAGAGTTTCTCCCTTTTAGATAATATATACATTTATGTATATTTATGAAAGCAAACTAGTACTCCTTCCATCCTAAATTGATAGGCACAACTAACTTTTCACATGAATTAAAAATTAGAGATTAATTTAGTTAAAATCATTAATTAAATTTTTTTTTTCAAAAGTACCATTGCAGTAACTCATAACTCAAAAAGATTAATTTCTTGGAATCCAAGTAAAATATTATATAAATTATTCTTCTAAAATGAAAATATACCTATAATTTGAAACACTTATTATAAAAAGTTTGTCTATCAATTTGGGACGGATGTAGTAACTAAAAAGACACATGTATGAAGTCTAATAATAAAAATAAGAAATTAATGAGTTTTGTATTAGTAATACTGAAATTATCTTTAAAAATATGATATTTGATAGAATTTAAATTTTCGATCGAAGCTAATTTAAAAATAATAATAATAACAAGAAAATAATAAAAGGCATTAATTAGGAAAGAATATAAAATGAAATTATTGGTTAGATATCCAATAATAAAAAAGAAAAGAGGAGTGTAAAGCCGTCACTCTTTCTATAAACATAGACAGAGCTGACAAAAATTCCCAAGCTTAGCAAAAACCCTAAGCCTACAACTCACAATCATTTGTATTAGTTCCTTGGTTGGGTTACTCATCATTATATTTTTATTTATATTTTGGGATCAATACGTCACTTTGCCTATGACGTGTTACTTCCTTTGTGGTCTCACATGTCTTACGCCGCATTTGCCTCCCGTTAATTTAGGGTCCAATATTATTATTTTTATTACTTAATCTTAATCTATCATACTAATATCCTACTCATTCTTTTTTTTTTTTTTTTAAATTATTATATATTATGATATTGTCTTTTTTTTTAATTATATAATTTATAATGATATTCCATCATTGGATTAACAATTCAATAATCAAATAAAATGTAAAAAAGTAAAAGTAAAAATAAATCCATATTTGACAATGTTAATATATGCATAGTATTTTTTTTTTTTTAAATGAGTTACTCTATCAAAAGGATTTAAATTTAATATCTATTAGGAATTTTTCTCGAAATGTAAATAAGAAACATGATACACTTAATAATTTCTTAATTACATACTAACTCATAATTTATATAGATAATCCATGGTCCACACTCAATTTGAGATTTAAAAAATAGTTACTAAATAGTTGTTTTTAATAAGTACTGATAAAAATAAATCTTACATGCTAGTTCAGATAAGAGATCTAGTAAAGGGTATAACTTATAAGTAAGAGAGATGTTAGAAATTTTTCAAAAATTATCCCGGCGAGAAGATTTTGACGCCTAAATTAGAGAGATAGTGGTGAAATAATGTATTGAATGTATGAAAATGATATGAAAATTATTTTTATATAGGAGAAAATTGAGATTCACCTACAAGCACGTGTCTTACTAATTTAAGTAAATCACTTTTTAGTCGTATAAAGTACTATTAGGATACTGATTATAGAAAAATCATTTAACTACAATCTAATGATTATGTACGACTAATATTTAAATATGTATAATGTAATATTTACTATTTTTTTCCCCATATGTAAACTCTAATTTTTCTCATGAAAAATCTCTAAAAAGGATATGAGAAACTTAGTTATTTATGGTTGATAATCTAAATCAGCTCAATCAATATCGAAATTCTAAATATTCTATGATGACTATGACTAGAAAGTTTCACTTCTAATTAATGTTAATTAATTAGCATGATTTAACAAATTCCCTCCCTCTTAATTACTCATTAATTAACTGTCTCTGTGTTTTTCCGACAAGATCATATAAAAACAAAGCAAATTAATAACTGTCGCTTCCCTTTGTGCTTTCCATGCCCCCGTGAGGTGTAAATATTATCATACTAATATAATAATTTTAAATGTCGAAAATGACCCATTTTCTCTAATTAGCCTACTGACATTTACACTGCTTTTTCTTGTCATGTTGTACAAGTATCCTACCTGAAATTGAAAGGGGCAATTTTGCCTTTATATTGACACTTTATTTCTATTTTTACATATATATTATTCCTTACATTTCTTTATAATTAATATTTTTTAAAAAATATAACTAAATTATCAATTTTTTTTTTAGAAATACTCAAATTCAATGCATTTATTATCTCTTACTCTAACTCTTCCTTACCTAATGTGTTTTATTTTTTAAAAAAGAAAAAAAAATGAAAAACTGCATTGAACTCTTTGAAATGATTTAGAATTACGTTAAAAAAAGATTTGGATTACTGTAAAGTAATTAATATGTGCAGTAATTATAGTACAATTGATACTAATAAGGATAATGATAAAATTTAAATTAAAAAAAATTGAAATGTTATTATTTTTTAAAATAAAAAATAATTTGAAAAAAAAAATTCTTCAAAAAACGTCAATTACAAAAAAATGAAGAGAATAATTTGTAATTATCAAAATATTAAAAATATAGTCAAAACAGTGTACGTGTTGGCTGAATACTCTCTTTAATAAGCAATGTTGTTAAAATTGGACCGGATCTGTTAAATCGAGAACCGATCATTGGTTTGATTTTTAAGTTACAAAAAACCGAAAAATCATTGAACCAAAAAAAATTGGACCGAACCGAAAAAAATAGAAAAACCAGTGAACCGGTCAGACTAAAATTTACAAAACGACGTCGTTTTTGAACTTAATAAAATTTAAAAAAAAAAAGGCAAAAATTAAATCTAACAAGCCAGTCTGACCGCAAACAGACAGAAAAATCGATTCAACCTCCTATTCGATTTTAACAACATTGTTAATAAGGATACAATTTCACTTTTAACATCACTACAATAAATAATCATTTTTAACAGCATAATTTACATACTGTTACATGAAATTAGTTTTATGTAATAAAAAAATTTAATGGTAAAACCATTCAATATATAAAACTCTCATAATTAAATTAAAATTTTTAACAATACTGTTGTAAATATTTAGTAGCACTATTAATAGACATTAACATGATATTATAAATATGTATTTGCCGTTAATTATTAATTTTAATAATAAAAATCAAATAATATTTAAATTAGTGTTGTTAAATCCAATATTCATATTAGTGCATAAAAATTTAAATAAAATTTGACTTGAATTATATATGATTCATAAAATGAGAGTTAATTCATTGAACTGAACTTTAAAATTGTTGTGTATATATATATATATACACACATGTTTTTTTTTAAATAAATTTAAATTTCATTAATCGTTAATGACTGAATACAAATTTTAATAGAAAATGATCTAATATAAAATCAATTATGCTAATAAAAACAAACTGATTCGCAGATCGCAAATGTTCAATAGAACAACCAACTGACATATAATTGGTTTTAAAAAACTGCGACTGTAATAGTGAAATAATGTGACAAACCACTGTCATATTTGCGAGTATCTGAAATGTAATAATGCACAGATATAATACTAGACTCATATCAAAAAAACAACTTCCAACAAATGAAAACATAACAAAACTTTTAGCAGGAGAAGACAAAATAACATAAAAAATAAAAAAATAATTTAACACAAAATAATAAAATGAAAAGTATCACTCTAACAACAGTAAATATAAACTCACCCACAAACATATGGTAAGAAAAGAGATGGGAGACAACGACGGAAGCAAAAAGTCAAAAAATGAGATCAAGCAAAAGAAGTGTTGAGCAATTGAAAAGGAGGACACATAAATAGAGGACGAATAAGTGGAGTCAGTAATGAATATAGCAACAACAATATCATGGATGAGACTATCTAATCAAATCTAATATAATATATTGAAACTACCGTCGATCTTTTATTTTGATTGACGGTGATTCAAATATCGACGATAGTTGAAAAAATAAAATTTAAGAAAGAATTAGAAAGAAAAGGAAAAAAAAAAAAGACAATTAGGACTTTTCAATATATACACATGTTAGATCATAAGGGTTTATTTATTATTATTTTTTTTTATGTCACATTAAAATATTATGTAGAAGTGAAAATGAAAATTGATGAGCTCCATTATTATTATTATTTCAATGGTTGGCTATAACTATACATACATACATATATATACATAGATATGACCCCAGTCCAGTCATCATCTATTCTATAACATCCTAATTATTATCTTAAAGATGATACATATTGTGACAAATACCCTTTTGTCCATATTTCCATTATTATTGCCTTTCTAGCATTACTCATCCAAAAATTTAAAAATAAATAAATAAATCACTAAAAATTAATTAATATTTAGATAAGTTCCAGAAAAAATTTATTGGTATATATGGGACCTACTGTTCTTCATCATTAGTAGACCCTACATCACAAGGATAATCAGAGTGGCCCCACCCTTTTTTCTCACATCGATCCAAAAATATTCTTCTGTGATCAAAATTTGAACAGATGGATCTCTCTTGCTTATGAGTTTCATGATTAAAAATAATTTATATTATTAATTCAATTAAATATATATATTTTTTATTATTTTAATTTAATTATTTTTATTCCAGCTATATTTATTTTGATTTTTTTTTTCTTGAGCTGTCCATGTTTTTAGGTCTTAGATCAATCACAATGGTTCACGTGCTTGGGACATTTTGCTCTTGGGAATTTTGTTGAAGAGATGGCCCCTTTGATGGAATGATCCAACCAATTAATTATTAAACTCATACATATACTATATAATTAATCTTGATCTTGGATTTAATCACAACTTTCAATTTTTTTAATTGCTCCTTTAAATCAATAAAACATATATAGCAGCCATGCATGATTATTATATAGATAATCTTTTTAATTTATTAATCTCTCAACTATTTATACTGCTTTTTTTTTTTTTTTTTTTTTTTTGAAAATTTATTCCACCTTCAAATTTTGATGATGATATTTTCTATAGAAATTCCAATATTTGAATTTCACTTTAATTGCATGCATAAATAGGATTAAGCCTATGGAGAGCTTATATATATTAGAATTATTCGCATATTTATATGGTGAATTTCAATTTAGAAAGAAAAGTGTAAATAAAGCATTTTAGATTTTTATAAAATTGGAAAATTTTAAATTCAGGTCCAATTTATAAATATAAACATATCTAATTTATATATAAAAGAATGTATATATGTTTTATAATGCAAAAACTTAAAAATTTAAATTTTAATAATTAATTTTGTTCTAAAAAAAAAAAGAGAGCTACATCATTGAATGAAGACAAAAAGAAAAAAAAAAAAAAGGAATTAAATTTATTATCTAAATAATTAGCCAGCCACATAATATCAATTTGTACGTATGACCTAAAATAAAAAGAAAAATGAAGAAGTATATTAATTAATGTTATCTAGCATTATTTATTTATAAAATTATAAGAGAAATTAATTAAGATAATTGGCAGGCATATACATAAATGCAATGGGATTCCTTTTGATTTAACATTTTGATGAGGCAAAGAGAGGACTTAATAAGAGGAAAATAATACAAAGGGAGCTTTATTCATAAAGTAAAGAAAGACAATAGTCAATAATCAAAAAGTGAATAAAAAATAATCCATAGAATAGAAGAAGAATATTTATCAATTAGATGGATGGATATGATTGCTTGATCAATTATTTCTTTCAAAATAGGCAACGTGTAGGGCACGTGAAATATTAATGTTCTTGAATCCAAAATCTTAATTTACTCCTCATCATCATCATCACTAATTAATTACCCTTGTTGTTTCTTTCTTAATATATTAATCTTCTTAATTGAATTAATATTATATATATATATATATATATATATATAAAAAGGGTGTGTTTTGGAATTTTTCTCTAATAAATATTTTTTATTTGTCCATATATGTTTGTGTGTATAGTAAAATTTAGTTTTTTAATTTTATAAATAATAAAATAAAATTAAGAAACACCCAAGAAGATTTCTTGTAACTTTGGTCTTTCTTGAAACTTCCCACTAATAACTAACTAGTTACACAAGCATGGACCCTTTGCTAGAAATTCTAACCAGCAAACCCACACCTTAACTATATATGTACATTATACCAACCCTTTCTCTTCCATATTATTTTTCAATTTCCTAAACTAAACAATACCAAATAACACACACTTTCTTTCTTTCTTTTCTTGCAAAAACATTAATTCCATTCCATATAATAATATTCCTTCTTGCTAAAAATTTTTATAAAAAAAATTAAAATTTTTGCTTCCAAATCTATACTTTGGAAACAAACCTAAATTCTCTATAATATTCTTTTGCTATCTTCTTCCAAAAACAGAACAAGCAAAGAAAAAAGAAAAAAAAAAGAAAAATGGGGTTAAGAGACATTGGAGCAACTTTGCCTCCTGGGTTTAGGTTCTATCCAAGTGATGAAGAACTTGTCTGTCATTATCTTTATAAAAAGATCACTAATGAGGAAGTTTTGAAGGGTACTTTAGTTGAAATTGATTTGCATATTTGTGAACCATGGCAACTTCCTGGTATGTATGATGTATCTATCTTCATATCATTTTTCATTTTATAATTTTTTTCGTTTTTCTTTCGTTCAACCTCTCTCTCTCTCTCTCTCTGCTGTCTTTCACTTCATACAACATCGATCAACGAATTAAGTTCGATCATCTATAATAAGTCTGACTGCAGCTTATATAATTCCTTGCCCATTCCATTTATTGTTTTCTTAACTTAATTATTTTCTTGTTTTTTTTTTTTTATCCTTTGATAAACTTTAAACAGAAGCCAAGAAAAGTTTATCAAGAAATTAAAATCTTGGAAATAATTAAGATTCAATGTTCAAGAAAATTAACCAGAAATTAATCATATTATTTGAAAGCTACAGCAATAACTTGTGGCTTTCTTGTTTTAAGAGTTATATCAATGTCTTCTCAACCATCAAACATTTAATTATTTCTTCTTTGGATAAGCGTTATATATTACTTTTTTTTTTTTTTTTTTAGAACGAAAGCGTTATATTACTATTTATATTCCTGTAATTAATTATTATTATTATTTACTATATATTTATGAATATTGATTATATTTTCGGATTCCTACTAGACCTAGTTCATACCACCTTTCTAGGGATGCTTATCCTCAATATATAATGCCAAGAATTTGCTTTCATGGCAAGTTTTATATGTCAAATACCGCGTATTCTCCATTACAAATAGAAAGCTCTATTCTTCTTTTTACCACCATTTTCTTTAGGAAAATTATTATTTATATTGAATATATAGACTTATTTCATACACCAAACCAATAAATAATTAGATATTTTAGTCAATATAACTTTTTTGTTTATGTTTTTTCAAATGAAAAGATATCAATACTTATTTTTGCTCTACATATTTTTATCTTATTGGATTAGTATATGCATCCGGTATAAATAAAAATTTTCCTTTACTTTAAAAGAAAATAAATCAATTATTACCATTAATTTTGACTCAATAGTTTTTTTTTTCCTTTTTGTTAATTAGTATTTGAATTCTAAACTCTTCTTATAATTTTGAATTTTAGTACTACTAAATTAAAATTGATTAGTGTTAAGTATGATTTTTTTTAGTTACATAAATTATAATTTGCAGGAACTGTAGATGCATGCAATTATTATAGATTTTAATTCTCCTTTCTAACTAAATTAGCAACTCTAAAATCAATTTTTCTTTCTTTCTTTTCTTTTTTTAGGACATATAGCAACTCTAAAACTTGGAATGTAATTCACTAATAACTTGCTAAGATAACAGAGAACAATAAGAACGTATAGCTAAGCTGACATATATATATATAGGTGTTTTCTATGGTTACTTTATTTTTAACAAAGTAAACTTTCTTTGTTTTATTAATCATTACGAAAAAAATGACTCTTTTACGAAAAATCACAATTTTCTTATATTTTTTTTCGTAAATTAAACTATTTTTTCATAATTCTTTTTAATTGCAAAAAAAGTTTCAATTTTACGAAAATATAACTTATTTTGTGAAAAACAATAACTTTACGAAAAAGTTCATAAATTAACAAAGAAAAAAAAATAATTTCATAATTACGAAAAAAAAATAGCTCTCTTACGAAAAATCACAATTATCTTATATTTTTTCGTAAATAAAACTATTTTTTCATAATTTTTCTTAATTGCGAAAAAATTTAATTTTATAAAAATATGACTTATTTTATACAAAACAATAACTTTAAAAATAAATTCCTAAATTAACGAAAAAATAAAAATAATTTTATTTCATTTCATTAATTTCATTAATTTTGTAAAGTTAATTTCATTAATTTCGTAAAGTTAATTAATGAAATTATTCTGTTGATTTCGTAAAATTAATTAATGAAATTATTTCGTTAATTTCGTGAAGTTAATTATCAAAATTATTTTTCTACTTTATTTCGTTAATTTCATAAAGTTAATTTCGTAAAGTTAATTAATAAAATTATTTTTTATTAATTTAGAAATTTTTTCGTAAAGTTATTTTGAACAAAATAAGTCATATTTTAGTAAAATTAAATTTTTTTTCGCAACTAAGAAGAATTACAAAAAAAAAATTTAATTTACAAAAAATATAAAAAAATTGTGATTTTTCGTAAAAAAAAAATTATTTTTTTTTCGTAAAATAAAACAAAGTAGGTTTACTTTGTTAAAAACAAAATAATCATAAAAAACATCTTGTAATATAATATCTCTTGGCAAAAAAAAAATATATATATATATATATATATATATAAAAAGATGTATCAATAGGTGAATCTAGCTAATGCATAAAGTTTTAAAGAAGAATATTTTAGGTTATGTGCATGACATGCTGGGTTTTCTTTTTGTTGTTTCTAAGTTTCTAAAGTGCGAGAATTTTCAAAAAGATTAAAGTGGTGCGGCTGGCCATCACATGGTCCAATGATCTAGAAATGAAAATTTTGACAATCTCATTTGCATTGTTGAAGACTCAGACAGATTAGTTTCAATCACGCAGACGTCAGCTGTAAACTAATCCTATTAGATTGAAACAAGAAAGCTTTACAATCAAAATGTGCTACTTCACAAATCGAAATTTTTATTCTATGATATCATAACACGTGTCATCGAGTAAATTAACTGCCTAGCATAGTATCATTTTCTTGCTGCTTTAAGCAATTTCCTAGGAATATGCATGTATTCTCAAAATGAATAAAGTTTTCTACACATTCACACTTTGAATTCACATCAATTAACCACCTTGCAAATGCTAACAAACACATGAGAAAAGGTTTCAAAAAGCTACATAAGCAGGAAACCTCTCACTAAAATACAAAAATAAAATGAAAAATAAAACCACAATCTAATTCAAATTAAATTTGGCCCTTCATGCAATCTGCCCCAATCAAAAAGTGACAAATATATACTACAAGAAGCAAACTAAAGAGTTAAGAACACACTTGTATTGGAGTTCAAATAGAAAATGAGGTATAATTGATAAGAGGTTAACACTCATCATCCATTAAAGTGGAAAAAAACATGTGTTCAATTCCTTACTTATTTCTGAAGAAGATGTTGGTTCTATTTATTGCGATTTCAACCACTCAAATCATAGTAGCATCTTATTAATACAGTCAAAAAAGGAAATATATTGTGCATTCATTAGCATTATCCTAATGAAATACATATCTCAATCTTAAGTATTGATATACTTTGAGTACTTTCCCTTAGTAGAAATGTGAAACTAACAAGAAATTTTTTTCTCAACCTGACCTCTCAGAGGAATATCAATCACTGGTGTGGACCTCACTAATGTCCATAAACAGAAAAATCCTTGTGGTGCCGTAACATGTCCTAGAACAATTTAGAAAATTTTTTGAAAGAATTGAATATTGTTGTTGCACATATAGGTCTTGTTTCCGACCCCCTGAATGCGAGGGTAATCTTTGATATCATCAAAAGAAAAAATGTTGGAGTAGCAGCAACTAATTTGGTAGTCATAGGCATAGCATGTTTCAAGGAGCTCTATCAAAGGGCTTTGTATCATTGTAACAGACATCCCAGACAGCTTCCATGGCATCCTTTGCAGCTGCTTCTGAGCAGTATGGGTTGGCAATCACTGATTTCATCACTCTTCTTCTCACACATTCCTTCAAATTAGACATTGAAAACATGAGATATTCTGAAATTTGAAGAAAGTTTCAAACAAGTAGGAGAGAAAAGCGAGACAAAATTACAAAGGGGAAACAATTGTGAAATGTGATCCATGTTCTTGTTTTACAAGGCACTTATTTTCTTTCCACGTACATGTACATTGGGTGGTAAAGTTTCCATCAGTGAAGCATGCTTTGCTATTAGATATAAAAAGTTGCATGCATCTACAACAAGAGAGAGGAAAACCTCTGCTGATGGTAGTTCTTATGCAAAATCTCGTCGAAGTAGACTATAGCCAGGGCCCTTGCTGATGGTAGGTCATGTGTTAAGTTGTGGAACCAACCTCCAAATACAAGGGGAAGACTGCACATGGAAAAGACCTCCCCTGACCCTCATAAAGTGGGGAGCCTCATGCACTAGGCACACCCTATACACTCAGGTTCTCTTCTGGAGGGATAATATTCAATACATCACTTTATTTATCTCCTTTGAACCTCTTTGTTAAGATAAAACTCATCATCACAGTCTGGGCAATCATAGTCTCTGCAACCAGGGAACCTAAAAGCAAGTGGCTCTCTACATCATTATTAATTAACATCAGACTCAGTTCCAAACTCTCAATTATCCTTTCCCGTGATTCCTTTTGAAATGCTGCACAAATATGGTTTCTTTTAATTGAAAAACTTTATTATTCCTACCTCCAGGAAGAAATCAAGCATTTGCATAAATCTGAGATCAAGAAGAGTCACTGGAATTTAACACTCAAATTAGATACATATCAGCTGTCTTTCAGAGGGGAATCACTAAATGGACCAGACAAGTTGTGAGAAAGAAAACAGGAAGTACTTTTTTTTCATCTTCTAAAGCAGTTCCACAATTCATTTTCCAGTTAAAACTTGAGAAAATTGGCATGTTTAAGTCTGCCTAAAATTGTACTGCTGCCACCTAAGCTCTCAATAACTATGTAAGAAGTCCATAGTGTTGAAACTTAAGATACTGAGTCCAGTAGCATTCAACTCTCACGCATTTAATAAGATTTCCTACTTCCTTCTGCAATGATGATTTCAGAAAGGCCCTAGATTTTGTTGAAAACCTAACTCACCCGTTTAACTCCCAATTTTAACAGCATATGGAAAGGTTCAATTTTTTTACATTGATTGAAGGATGTCAAAACTTGCATACAACGGGAAAGTAATAAACATCAATAAGAGCTCATATCTAAAAAGCTTTTTCAAGCATATAAAACTCACTTGTTCATGACCTCTTATTTTCATATAACCCCGCAACAGTTCCCTTTTATAGTGGCAATCTCCACTTAGATGGCCAGCACGAATCTGTAAACAAATCATAAGAGGAAAAAGAAACTAAGAATCAAAATGTAAGCAAAATGGTAAAACAACTTCACCAAAAACAAGTTGCAAATAGGAGTTGGTAGTTGTTAACCATGATGCCCACCTCACTGCAAGCATGATGAGCACAATTAGCCCAGTCCAAGTTTGCAGCACGACAGTCATCATAAGCATGAATAAGCTCATGTATAACAACTTGGTTGACCTCATCCTGAACGTTCATGTGATTACTGCACACCATTATCTAACAAAGAATAACCAAAAAAAATATCAGAATAGAGCATCAACTATTACAAGAAACTTATAAAACACAGAGGGCCAAATAAACCAAGGATGGAAGGGGGGAAAATTACAATAAGCTGGTCAATTGAATGAAAAAAAAAAAAAAAGTTGATATAACTGACCAAGAAATATGTCATTCACTTGACCAATGATTAAAAATAATGTTCTAAATAGACAAGGAGCTCGGTTAATCAAAAAATTGAATGATTTCTTGTAAACACTAAAAAATTTAATGTTCTACATAGAACTGTTGCATTCAAGTCCTAATAAAAATAAAGTGCCAACTTCCATTATATACAGGAATTCAACATACGATAAAAGCATATTGCTTCAATTACACAAATGAAATAAAATCCAAAGTATCAGGAATAGATAACGAATAAAAGCAACGAAAAAAACAAAGAATTGATTTGAATAAGCGAAGCATTATTACCCCTTCACCGCGAACATAACCACCACTGATCTTCTTATCACAATTAACAGCCTTAATGAAATTGTCCCCAACTCCACACCCTGCTTTCTCCAAATGCTCCCTCAAAAATTTCACCATAGGAGCTATAGCCCACCAAGAAAAAGATCAAATAAACTCCATAAGCAGCTAAATCCCAGTATTAGACAAAATTTCAAGTACCCATTTCGTCTTCCCATCAATTTGAAGCAATCAAATGGTTTAATCGCCTCCTAAAACCCTAAACCCTTAGTCAGAATTGAAAATTGTAAGAGTAAATAAAACAGAGATGAAAGATTTTACTTCGGAGACTTCGACGAATCATGTCTTGACATTCTTCTATGGTACGGCCGTCGACGCCGGGAGTTTGGGTGGGTTCCTCTGCCATTCTGTTTTGTGCGTTGGTGTGGCGGAGGAGCTCTGTTTAGTTGTTTGTTGGATGCAGCATACCATTTTGTGTTCCTTGTTTGACAAAAGTCAATTTAAAGTTTTTAGTGTATGGACTCCTCAAAGGCTTATTTATTTAAACAAGATTTTTTCATTGTCTTGAGTTTTATTTTATGATCTTTGCAACTAAAAAAATTATGAAACATCATAGTCATATAAAAAAAATAAAAAAAAATTTCATCAGCAGATCGAATTAGCTCAGTTAAAATATTGCGCTTTACAATACAAAATGACTTAAGTCTTTTAATTTGATTTATCTTCCTTATTATAGCCATTTATAATTCTTATAATTTATCAATGTGAGATCTATCACACCCCATTCCATTTCATTTTTCATTCTATTCTTTTATATATTTATCAGTCTTGAGTTACAATATTAAGAAAACAATTCACATTATTCTTAGTAAGTATTTTAATTAAGGGCACAATTCAATGAGTTCCCATGTGGATGGGGAAATTGACCTACGATTTTGATCTAGTATAGATTAATAACACTTTAAATAATATGAATTTTGTTCGTTTTCATTCATGGATAGATGAGTGCAATTTTTTATTTTTTGAAATAAAGGGTGATGGCAAAATTTAACTCTTGATTTGTTTTTTATTACAAAGTAAATAATTTTTACTATTACTACTTTACTAAATGAGCATAAAAAAATTATAAATACAATCTTTAGAAATTGTTTGCACCGTAAATATAAAAATAGGCTAAATCTATTAAAAAGACCCATCAAATCCAAGAATTAAGTGAAGTTCATTTATGCCTGCAGATTAAAGATGACAGTTGTAATAAGAGATTTTTGGTATTCTAGAATACAGTAGAGAATTCTAAATCATTAGTAGTTGCCAGGAGTTGCCAATAATTAAGTCATTTATGGGGAGCAAAGAAGAAGTTGCTAACCTACAGTAGTAGTGAAGCAATTTCTCCTTAGGAAAGCTTTTAAATAAAATTGTAACTTTTGTACAAGTCTCAACCAATCCAACACCCAACAGGCTCAGTGTCTTCTATTAGCCTCAATGGGCAAAATCTTTCTTCAACCTTCACCTTTCAACTCTCTAAACCTTCTATAACTATTGCTTTCAATCAATAAAAGTTTTCTTTTTCCATAGCTTTACTGTATTATTCATAGTTGTAAGAACCGGACTGGCTCGGCCAGTCTAACTGAAAAATCAGGAATCGGAGGCCAGGTCGGTTCGGTTCTGGCCTCAGACACAGCCAAGGTCAAAATCGAAAAAAACCCAGAAGCCCGACCGGGTAACCGATGACCCGGTCGGACAAGCCTATTTTTTCCCAGGTTTTTTATTTTTATTTTTTTTTTTTTGTTTGTATATTAAAAAAAATTTGGACTAAATAAAAATTAAAATTTATGATTGGACTAAATAAAAAAATTGCAAAACCCAAATTGATATAGGCCAGCCTATGTCGGTACGACATTCGTGTACGTAGGTCGCGCACTCACACATTAAACCTAAGCCTAATACCGTGTATTTGCACTCCCCCAGCGCGCGCAAGAAAGAGTTTTCTTGACTACTTTCTTAACTTTGAAATGATGAGTTTTTGAATATATACATCATTCTAATTTTGCATTTTTTCAATGTAGGATAACTCACTTTCCTCCCTCACTTTTCTTAGTGTAGAGTTTACTTTGAGTTTCAAATTATCATTCACCAATTCACCATTTTAAATACATGAATATTTAAATTCATATTTTTTATGTAGGAGAACACAAATCTGAGTAGACTTCTCACTATCAAGTAGTGGAACTCACTCGAATTTAAATTTCAAAATAGCTACTTAATGAGTTAATTTATCATAATTTCTTCTAAGTAATTGTCTCAAATTCATATTTCTTCTAAGTAATATTCATTATTTACTCTAATAATATTTATTAATTTTAATTATATGTATATTATTTTTTTTAACATATAAATAATAAATATATTAATTTATTTAAAATTCCGGTTCGACCCCGATTGAACCTCTGACCCGTAACCCTCTGCCTTCACCGATTCTAAGACCGGATCGGGTTTGAAAACATTGGTATTATTTAATTTACTATTTACTAATTGCTACTGAGAGTTCAAGTATATTGTGGTAAGAAAGCTCAAGTGCTCATAATCATCTAATCCTAAAAATTTAAATGGCGCGATTTACAAGTTCGTATATATTCACCAACACGTGGCATGCTCGCAATTACAATATTGTCATTTAGCGAAAATTAGACACCAACAGAAATATTTCATAAAAAAAAATAGGCCTAGCCCCTTGTTTTTGGAATCCATATCTTTGAACTACGTTGTACATTGGTCATGGTAACTAAATCAGACTAAAAAAAAAAAAAAGGTTTAGCATGTAATTAATTAAGCCAAATTGCTAATTGGCAAAGGTCAAGTTAAGAAGATCCTACCTATTGCCCCCCTCTTACTACAACCACTAATTTTTTTTTTTCTTAATCCAAGTTTTTTAACATAATTAACTACCCAATAAACTCGGTCAAGCAAAACCTTAAAATCCTCACATTCGCAAAAAACAGGGCAATTAAACTAACAATTAGAGCTCAAAAAAAAGAAATTGTCTTTCTTTTCCATACATTTCTTTAACTTCCTTGTATTTCCCCAACCTTATATAATCCGTTTCCCTCTCCTCTCCTTAACTCATTCTATAGTTGCGCAGTGTTCCTCTATATTTTCTAGAGAGATACACTGTAGCTTTTAATTATAGAATCTACAAAAACCCCATTAAAAACAAAATAATTCAAAAACTAATCAAAACCCATTAAAAACAATCAATTCATTGATAATGGCACGCCAAGTTCTTGTTCTTGCTCTTATTCTTATTGCCATTACTGGTGCATTTGCAGCTAATAAGGCACCCACCTCTACTCCAGCTGCTTCTCCATCAGAAAAGGCCTCTGATTCTCCATCTGATTCACCGGCGGCTGATTCTTCCCCTAAAGCTTCAGCTTCTTCCCCAGCTGACTCTGAATCCCCTGCTTCTGGTGAAGGTGAATCCCCTGCTTCTGGGGAAGGTGAAGCCCCTGCCGCTGCTAAAGCACCTAAGAGCTCTGCTAAAGCACCTAAGAGCTCTGCTAAAGCACCTAAAAGCTCTGCTAAAGCACCTAAGAGTTCTGCTGGCAGCCCCACTGCTGAATCTCCTGCTGATGGTCCTGATGCTGCTAGTGGACCTGATGCTGCTGGTGAACCCACTTCTTCTTCTTCCTCTGGCCCATCTCCGGCTTCTGGAGAAGGAGAATCAACTACCCCTGCAGGTTCCCCTGATGCTGAAATCTCTTCTCCTCCTTCTCCAGCCAGCGAGAGCACCCCTGCTGCTGATGGTCCGGTAACATCCGCTGATGGTCCAGGCGCTGCCAGTGATTCTCCTGCTGATGCTCCCACTGCTAGTAATGCCATTACTGTCAAATTCTCCCTTATTGCTAGTATTGCAGCCGGTTTCTTGTTCTTGTCCTTTTAATTAAGCTTTTCTTTTTTTAATTAATTAATTTCTATTGTAATCATGCAAAGCATTTGAATCTTGATTGATGAGATTGCTTTGCTTGTTTAAGGTTTTATAATATGTTTAAACAATTATATTATTTACTAGAGGCTGCCTTTTACAAAAGTTCTCTGTTCATTTTGCGCGGATTGATTTTCAAGTTAATTTCAATCCGTCTTTGGGTTGGAGAGAAATTGTACGTTAATTAATTTGCTCTATTATTAATTTATTTATTTGTGCTTTCTTAATCATATGTGGTTATATGTTATTTGAATTATGTTTAATTAAAAGACAATAACATTATT
>CATKHJ010339627.1:0-22519 GCA_949750685.1 Vernicia montana | reverse complement strand
AATTGATGTGATGAGTGTGTGAAGCTTATAGCCGACACTCGATCTATATGTGAATGGGAACATACCGTTCTCGAATATATGATTTCTGCTAAACTAAAATAAAATGAATTGTGCTAAATTGCTTATGCATTGGATTTATTCATTTCTTTCATGAATGAATCCCATTGTGATAACTTCGATATCTAATTGTTTATATTGCCTAAAAGCCTTGAAGCTATTCTAATTGCATATTCTCTATTGTACCTAGCCGGCATATAATATTGAACTATTGTGTATTTACTGAGATTTATATCTCACCCTATAGTGGTTTAATTTTTTTTTCAGGTGCTATAGAGGTTGAGACGAGGTAAAACTCAAGCTCTATCTTCTCGCTTGGGGGTTACTCTGTCCATGTTTTCATTTTTTTTGTCATTTTGATTGTATCATAATGAATATGTATCTCCAAGAGTCAAGTCTAGAGTTCCATGGTCATTGTGATATTGTTTATGATGATTAAGTGTTGTATATTCAATTGGGATTGTAATATATGACATATTACCTTATTGTATTAATAGAATACATTTAATGAATGGATGATTTGGATTTGTTATAGTAATATGTTTGGGGTTCTGATATGGGAATTGTATATGCATGATTGGTTATAGATTAGTATTAGGTTCTACGAGTTTTCGGTGGCCTTACGCCTACCCATGCCCTAGGACCGTCGCGGCTCGTAAGTTGGGTCGTGACAAAAATTAACTTAAAATTCATTCTACAGAAAACTTGGTAACTATTCTAATCCGGTTTTGTCTCTGTTGTAGGGGCAGACTGACCCCTTCACATTCATTTGAGTATAACTCAAAATCTATATATCCAATTAAAATTTAATTTTACATAGAGAATATGCACAAGTAATTATCATTTTTCATGTTTTATACTTGGCGTAATTCAGTCTCTAAGTTCACAAATTGTGCTACTCTAATTCAGATTACCCATTTAGTCTGTAAACAGTACCAGTTTCAATTCAGGTGTGATTTCTCTCTACACACATCTGTTGACCTAAATTGGGTTTTCAATTTAGTCAATCTTTATTTTTGATTTTGACAATCAAATTGAATAGTTCTAATATTTTATCTAAGTGTATTTTGACATGTAAAATACCTTAGGAAAGCTTGGAATTCAAGAACTTAGAAAAATCACTAAGTTTTCTGTTGGACTCATAATTTGAGCCCGCAACAAGCTCATTACACCCGTAAGATCCATTTCTTGACCGCAACAAAGTTGTTGCAACTGCTATACAACTATAAGCTTGATTTGCACATTTTACACAGAGAGGTTCGCGGTCAGTGTAGCGACCGTGATTCTTAGCGCGAAAGACAAATAGCAACCATGACCTGCCAGTTGTGACCACGACATTCATAAGATTGAGAAGAGTCCCAATGGTAACATCAGCAGCGAACGAAATTATTCCACGTGGCACTAACTGTTAGACACATATGAATGTAGCAACCGCGAAATCCTTGTAGCGATTGCTATATGCATATCACAACCGCAATATAGTGATGGCGACTGCGACTCTTGTTTGACAAGGCATTTAATGCAGATCTTCTAGCTGTTGATGTCACGCCCCACAATTTGGGATGCGACGATCTAGGGCTTAGGAAGACTTAAAGTCACCAAAACCCATAAAATCCAATAACAATACTATTTACGAATTAATCAATACCCAAAATCTTAACCAGCGAACCCCATTAAATATCCATACACATCAGTACGCTTATATCCATATCACTTTAAGTATTAGACATTTACAATCCAAATTATAGTATAAGTCATAACTATTCAAACCCACACTCTTAGCATTACAATAATTATACAATAATCACATTAGTACCACGGAGCTTTACTTAACCAATGAAAAGACAAAATTAATATATAGCACATTATACAAGATATTCTCCAAGCGAAGAACTAAAACTTGGAATTTACCTTGTGGACTTCTTTAGAGCTCAAGAAAAATAATAAACAACTAAAGAATGAGACAAGCTCAGTGAGTAAATAATAATATAATATAAATACGGTAACTAAAATAAGTTGGTTTCGATGAAGTAATAGAAAGAATTCAGTAGAAATAAATGAGACAATTTACAATAACAATTTAAGATTTAATTCGGTATAAAGTATTATATTCTTTTAGCAGAAATCAGTAATTTGGAGATGGAGTGTCCCCAGTGAGTTGAGAGTATCGGCCTAAGCCTTGCTCTCCAGTAATAACAGTAAACAATTATATAAGACTGATCAGGTCTTATGGCCAGGATTACCCTTCCCAACTAGGGTTCGGATACACTTGCCCTATCTGCAGGCATACCATATGCATAAGGTCTGATGTAAACCCACATCAGATGGGTATTTTTGCTTTACAATAAAAATAAGGTTCACAGTATATAATCAAATTCAACACATGTACAATTAGGAATAACAGTACCAATTTCAAGAATGAATACATTTATGTTCAATTCGGGTAAATGACCCTTTATCAGTCAATTGAGAAGTCAATATTATTTATGAAAATTCAAAATAGTCATGGTCTCAACAAGAAGATTACATATAATACTACATTATTAATTACTCACCACGCACTCCTTAGCTCCCAATATTAGCACAAATAGTAAGGATGCTCTCGACTGTCCGAGGAACTCGATTTTCCTTTTCCTTTATTCTTTGATTCTACATTTCACATACCAATTTCCATTACTTTGGAACAATTAATTTCAATAAAAATCTATTCTCTTTAGCATTATTTACACATTAATTTCCAAGTATATTATTTGTTTATCATGTTTAGGTCTCCATTTGGAGAAAGTCTCTAAGTTACCAATTTTCCCAATTTGATCATTAAACTATTCAATTGACATTTAATTGAAATTATTTTTATATTATATTTAAATTTAACACTTTTGGTTCAAACTTTTCAATGTTAGTCGACCCCTACCTTAGAAAAAATTTTATTTTCATCACCTGAATTTCAATTAAGCTCACATTCATCCAATTTACCCCTAATTCAACTTAAATCAATTAGTAATTGCATTAATATCAATTCTAAACCTAATCACTCTCTTTGGTCGTACTCTATGTAGCCATTACTTTCAACTTTTGTTTCAATCTCCCAAATTAAAGCTCAATTTATTCAATTAGAATACATTAGATCAATTTCACATTATCAATTGCATTTAATTTCATCTAGGCACAAAACCCCTAATTCATCCAATTCTAAGAATTGGAAAATTTTCCATTCTTTATCAAATCTCCAAATTGATTCAAGAATTAATCAATTGATATCCTAAGAGTCTAATTTAGCATCAAAATTATAAAACCAACATCAATTCTATTTTCTCCCTCACTAGGCCGAACATAATGTTCTTTCTTTCAACCTTCATTTTTTTGTTATTTTCTTTCAATTTTCATCAATTCCTACCCTTCATTAACTCAATTATTACTTAAATTAATCAAGTAAAACTTCCCCCTTCTCTCTAGTATATAGGCCGAATCTAAAGTCAAGAAAGGAAGAAAAAAATTTACACACCAAGTAAGCAACACACTCCTAATTATTCTAGACTTGAAATTAAAGCTTGGTTTTAGAGATTACCTTAAAGAAATTTGATTTCCTTGATAAGGAGCTTTAATGGCTGGTTGGTGTTCTTTAGAGAGAGGTTGGAGTCTTGACTTGGTGTTTAGATGATAAGAAAATGTGATAGAAATAAGAAGTTTCTAGTTTATATACTATGTCATAAAAATTAGATGGTGATGATTCAACTACTTAAATCTAATGGCTAATATTTTTTTTAACTATATCATTATTTTTTGTAATAATAATATATAGATAATTATCACAATTGATGATAGTAATTTATTATTTTCTTTTTAAGAAATTATTTAATTGTATCAAAATTTGACTTTTAAAACATGTGGAGCCCACCACATTTTTTTTTATTTTCCATTTCACTAATTTGACTTAACAAATTAATTCCCCATTTTTTTTATACCATGGCCGGCCCCCCTTCATTTGGGGTTTGACCAAACACTCCAATTCCACACTTAATAAATTTTACTACACTAATTAACAATTATGTAATTACTACCTTGTTTCCTTATTACCTTAACTTTTTCCTTTGTTTCAACATTTCTACACTAACTACTCTTTAATAATATAATTCCTGTTGAAATCTAAATTTAATACAGTATATATTAAAATGTAGAGTTTATATATATTCTATAATTTAGTTAGTGTAAATTATTTAGCTAGGTTATTATAGTTGAAGAGAGATTTAGTTCAAACTATTTATAACAGCTCTTTTGATGGATGGAAACTATAAATACCCGATCAAGAGACTTCAAGAAACATCCAACTACTCATTCAACAACCAAACTTTTTCAAATTTAATTCTCAAGCTTTGAATTTTTCATTTAACACTTTGTGTGTTTATTGTAAGAGCATTCATTACTCAAAGGTTTAGTGTTATCCATTAAATACTATCTAGGTTGGGGAGTGATCCTTGTAAAAACTCTTGTTGAGTTTGAGTGTTAGCCTTAGTGAAAACACTTGTGAGGTTTTTAGTGTGAGCCTACTAAAAACACTTATAAAGTTTGGTGTGAGTTTAAACACTAAGTTAGGAGTGAACTTGTTAAAACTCCATTGATAGTGAAATACCCAATTAATGATTGGAGAGTGAATGTAGGATTGGTTATAATCCGAACCACTATAAATTCCTTGTATTCTTTCTATTTCTTCCTTTCTTACTCCATCAAATTTTTAATTACCTACCAATTCAACTCTCCTTCTTGGTTGTTATTGGGCAACAACATCAAATCTCTCTAATGTCTTTTATGGGCTTATACTTAAGATATATATCTACAACTTTTATGTTTGGGTCACTTCTAAATTCTATCTAATAAGTCTTCATTTAGCTCAATCAATTTTGAATTGCTCACTAACCTGGAATTCTAGATCAGTTTTTTTGTAGGGAGGATATCTCATTATCTTTAAGGAATTTCGTCAAGCCCTTTTATATATCTATAATTGAGACATAATACTACAACTTTTATGTTTAACACTTTCTCAATTTCAGTCTCTACAGTCACAAAATTGGCTTCTCAATATTCTACCTAAACAGAACCCTACATCCCAATTTCAAAATATAAGATCAAATCAAACTTTATCATTTATTCTATACTCAATTAGACTATCAAATCTTTCAATTGGCTTAATAATACACTCATAAACATCAAGAAACAAAAATAAATAATTTTCTCCAATTTTTCAAGTGTAGGTCGAACCAAGTAAGAGGAAATAAAGAGAAGCTTTGAGAAGTTAGTAAAACAATCAATTATCTAAGCTTGGGATGAAATTTAGAGCAAGGTTTTAGAGATTTACCTTGAAGTTTCTTGATTCTTGAAGGTGGAGCAGTATTGGCCGAACCTCTCTTGGCAAAAGAAAATATTTTTGTGTTCTTGGAAGTATGTAGAAAATGAAGAGAAGTAATGAAGGAAATTTCCTTTATAAGATAATGGATGGTTGGGATTTGATCAAAAAAATTAATGGTGGAACTTGTATGGATTCTTAAGGAAGCTTGGATTATAAAATAATTTTTTGATAGAAAATATGATGATAGTTTTTGGGTAGATTCAATAAACCAAAATTTTGAAGATTAAAAATTGTATTAATTGGAAGTGGGACCCACTTTCCACTAACCCAATTTTTTAGCATAAAATATCATCATCAAAATCATATTTCTCCCCATCACTAGTCCATGGCCGGCCACTCCATTGGGCTTGGGCCTAATCACACTTTGGTCACTTATATTAGTATACACATGAAGATTTTTGACAATTTTTGGAAAATGACTATTTTGCCCTTATTATAGCGTACATTACCTTAATCACTTACCAATGCACATTATTAAGTATAGTCACATTTATCATATTCATATTAAACATGTTCACATATCACTATCATAGAATTTACTCAAAATTCAAATAAGTATATCTAGGCACTTTTGAACATGAGTTCGGCCTTAACGATCAAATGAACATCTAATTTCTCTTTCTATATTATCGTGACTATTGTTTACGAATCATATGAGTATGGGGTACATTCTACCCCCTTATGAAAATTCATCCTTGAATTTTAAGGAACCCATCGATTATTAATGAAACAAGTGAAGATATCGTTGTAGTATGTCTTCTTTACTTCTTTGGATGTATTCCTCAATATTTTACCTTTGTCATTGAACTTTGATCATAGCTATCTCCTTGTTTCTATTCTTCTTCACTTTTTTTCCTAAGATGATGACTCATTTGGCGGCTTAAGATTTCAATACACATGAGGGATCAGTAGACTTGTTCATGGGCTCGGGTACCCGCGCAGCCTGCCTTAGCCCGCCCCAAAATTATAGGGCTTGGACAAGGTATATTGTTTATAAGCCCGACCAGAGCCCGAGCCCAGTTAAAACCCATAAATTTTACGGGCGAGCTTGGTCACATATTTTAAAAGTCAAGCCCAGCCCGAGCCCAGCCCGACTTTACAATATATATTATATATATATATATATATATATATATATATATATATATATATATATATATATATATATATATATATATATATATATATTTGGAATTAGAGGTGAGATTCAAGCCTACACCAAATGGTAATGTTTTAACCACTGCACTACTTAGTTCTTTTGAAATTAATGAGAAATAGAAATGAGAGTAGGACAGTAGCATATTAATAAAAGAAACAAGTGTGTTTCAAATTTTCTAATTGAGTTAAATTTAACTTTTTTCCTTTTCGTTAATTGAGTTAAATTATTTTCCCACTGCACTTGGAAAAGCATTATATCAATATATAATTTAATTTCTTTAAATTAACACAGAAATAATATCAATATATAATTTTGAAAAATTGAAAATTTTAAACAAATATATATATATAATTCGGGCCGGGTCGGGCTTTAATGGGCATTATTTATTTATTTATAGAGAGTGGATTTGGCCTTGGACAGCCTAAAACAAATTATTTTCAAGCTTGGACTTAAGTAAAAAATTACAAACTCGATTGAGCCCAACTTGAACCCGCCCAAGCCCAGCTCATGAACAAGTCTAGGTGAAACGAGTATAATCAACACGAATACGATCCATTTATTAATCGTGTCATCCTAACACGACATGAAAATTAAATGGATTACATGAATACGACATGTGTAACCCATTTATTTAATTGAGTCATGAATTCGACACAACCCATTTAACCTATATAATATTTATAACCTGAAAAATGTAATATATTTATTACAAAAATTAACTATAATATTATCCATAAATCAAATTATGATTAAAATTGTAAATTCATTAAAAATTTCATATTTCATATGTTTTTCAAACATTCAAATAAGTACTATCAAATAAACTTAAATAAGATTTTGTTTATCTTTAATTTTTTTGTCATTTTATTTTTTTTTATTAATTTTGTTTGTCTCTTCCAATAAAATATAAATGATTATTTTAACTCTTAATATTACTAAAAAAATATACATGTTATAAATGGGTTGGGTCAGATTAACACTATCCAACACGACACATGAAATTAAACGGGTTGTAACGAGTTAGCGTGTCAACCCGTTACACGACTCGTTTAAGCAGTGTCATAAACGGGTCAATCCGTTTACCGATACGAACCTGCTAAACCTCAACCCTAACACAAAATTTTTTCATGTTTGGCAAATCAGATTAGCGTGTCATAACCCTTTTTGACATCCCTAATCATATCAGAATCCCATCTCTGCTCTCCCAACAACATAAGACTCTTGACCATCTGACCTTCCAGCTCCATCCTATTGGAAGTAATAAAGGGATTAGAATCATCAAGAAGCCAAGGATCTTGCAAAATAGATATGTTAGGATCATCTCTTACCCTCCAACGGCAACCAGCTCTAAGAAGAAATTGAGATGCCAAGATACTATGCCAGATGAAACTCAGGTTGCTGCCCACTTTCGCATCAAGGAAAGAAGCTTTTGGAAAGTACTGAGATTTAAAAATTCTAGCCATCAAAGAGCAAGGGTTGGTTAACATCTGTCACCCTTGCTTCCCAAGCAAAGCAAGATTAAAATCATTGATATTTTGAAATCCCAACCCCCACCACTTTTTAAAGTACTCATTCTATCCCAATTCATCCAAAAGATACCTCTACTATCACGTTTACCTGAACCCCACCAATAGGCACACATAATTCTCTCAATCTCTTTACACATATCAATAGGCAACAAAAACACACTCATGACATAATTTGGCATTGCTTCTTCAGTGGAGGTTCTAAGGTTGGATCTGATTTTGTGGCTGAGGTTCAAAGCCCCTAACAAAGGACGGCTTCCTCTATAGCTTTGGCTGTGGTTCTATCACCGGAGGGAGCCAGTCGTCTACCATGGATGCACTACTTTAAAGCTTTCATGGCAGTGGAGGGTGTTTGAAGCTCCTGGATACATATGTTCTGGGGTTTGCTCAACCACAAGTGTCCCTGTTTCGATGCTTCTTCCTTCAAGTTTCTGGGCTCTTGCGACAGAGATAGGTGCATCGTCGGAGGGTACCACTGAAGAGAAGAGTGAAGGGCCTTTGTGTCTTTTCCTTGTATTGGGCTTTAAGCCCAAGTTAAAGAATCCTTTTATAGGTAAGTTAAATTTGGACCCTAGGTCTTTGTTTATTGTTTGTTGGATTTTCCCCCTATTCCTTATGTGTAACTGTACTCTTTTGGGCTTCTGACCCATTAATACTAGCTTTTTCTTTTTTTGGAAAAAAAAAAAAAAAAAGAAGAAGCATAATTTGGCATTGCTTGAGCAATTATTTTCAATAAAATTTCTTTATCTGCTCTAGACAACAACTTACCCTTCCAACTTTTAACAAAATTTTGAAAAAAAAAATTAGACGGAAAAACTAATTTATTTAACGGAATCAAAACTGAGTAACTAATTAATTAGTTTTTCAAAAAATATGAATAATTTCATTAATTATGTCAAATCTCAAGAATGAAATAAGTAATTTACCCTTAGATATTATTAATAAATAAGTATTCTTTCACTTTTATATTTTAAATCACAAATTTTTATAATATTATAATTTAATATTTCAATATTCTATATAGTCAATTTGAAAAAAAAAAACTATAACTTAAAAATAATAAAATAAATCCGCTCATAATTATTTTATAATGATAAATAAATATAAATTTTATTAAAAGTAATAACTACTAAATATATTTTTGTGTAAAATATAAATTTAATTTAATTTATTAATAAAAAACAGTATTTAACAATTATGTATATAAACTGCTAAAAATAATTAAAGAAATAAATAAAATAGAAAAAATAGAATCATCACCGACAAAATTGACAAGTTCAATTGCAAATGTACCACCCATATTTTACACATGTTTTCTATTATTTTAATGGGACCTGCTCATTTAAAAAAATTAAAAATTTACGCATTTTTTAATTTTATTTAAAATTATTTTATCAATTTTATATTAATTTACAACTTTATTTAGTTATATTCAAATAAAAAATTAAAATTAAAATTAAAATTAAAATATTATATTATATTATAATCATAACTGAAACAAAATAGATATATTAATATTTTTTTCTCTCTTCACACAATTGTTTCATTCTTTATGTGATGTTGATTATATCCCTTATTATTGATTAATATACATTATGGTTACTTAACTCACTTTTATTATTTTAAAATCACTAATGTTATGCTAATATATACTTGAATGTCCTTCATCCCACATTTCATATTCATTGACACGAACGACACTTAACTCATTTTTATTTATATCAGTGGGACCACTTCACAAAATTTAGTGGAAACACTTAAAAATAAAATTACAAAATTGTTCACAATCAACCTAGTGAAATAAGTTAAAAAAATAAAATAAAAATAGTGAAATCCCATATTTTATATATAAGTAGAAAAATGAATGATCCAATAAATAAAGAATTTGAAATTTTTAGTGGATGGCAAATGCCCCACTGAAATTACTATGGGTTCGCAGTCCGCTCTTGTTAGGCAGTAGGCACTAATACTATACGGAAACTACCCTCAAGTCTCAGCCCGAGTAAATGACACCAAAAAAATACTACATTTTGTTGATTTTCTTAATATGGTCACTAAAGAAATTTGTTTTACAGATAAATACTTAAACTTTAATTTTCTTTTAATAAGAGGTCAATGACTAAATTCTAGTCAAAATTTTATCACAGTGTTAATATGGCATAACACGTCATTCCAGTCATCTAATTCAGTACGTCATTTCGGATCTACATTATCAGAAAAACTCTCAAAATTTAGTATTTTTAGGATCATTTATATTTTATGCATTTTGATTCTTTTAATTTTTTTTCATTCAAAATATTCTTTTAATTTTTTAATTAAAAAAATATTCTTTTAATTATGTTCACTAATATTCTTTTAATTATTTTTTTATTTTTTATCAAAATATTATTTTAATTCTTTCAAGTAAAAATATTCTTCTAATTTAAACTTTATTTAATTTTTATAAATTCAAATAATAATTTTTCTAATGTGTTGGTATCAGGGAGCCCGTTTTATTGGGAGATCTTTATCATGGGCCTAATGAGGAACACACTTATGGGCTTGACATCACATTCCAACCTAAAACTTTAAGACATTGAGTTTATGTGTCATTTTCATTATATGTCCCTCATTAATCTCATCTCTTTTCAATGTCTGATTGCACACTTTTGAAATCATAATAAAAAGTTCATTTAATGTAGATCCAAAGAGGCGTGCTGAGTCAGATAGCTGGGGTGATATGTCATATTATGTTATCCATTCCAGTAAAATTTTGGTCAAAAACTCCCAAGTAATCTCTGATTAAAAAAAAAAATTTAAATATTCACCAGAATTTTTTTTTTTTTTTAATAATCACGTTGAAAAAATAATCAAATTTTAATGATTTTTTTTTATATCATTGACCCCTCAGCCCCTGAAAGTCCCGCCTTATAGCCCCCTGAAAGTTCCACCTTATCTAAATTCATTATAATGCATTTACTTTTTTTTTGTTTTTTTGCACCAAATAATGCATTTACTTTAATGATTATATTCGAAATTTAATTAATAATACAAAATACTCCCTTTGTTATGAAATATTTTATGAAATATTTATCATTTAAAATTAATGCATAACGATTAAAAATTATTAAATAGTGACAATTATAGAAAAAAAATAACTCTATATGATTAAATTATTCTTTTTATAAAGATGTGTAAATTTATTAAGCATTAAGTATACATAATAAGGGATAAGGGTAAAATTAAAAATAATAATAATGTATGTTCCATCTTTGAAAGCAAAGCAACACATAAATTCAATTTTTTTAAGTGACTGATATTTTGAAATTGAGAGAATAATTAATTTATACCCGTTTGAAATAAATGAATCACAAATATGAAATTTAATTTCAAAATATCAATTACTTTAGAAATGAAAAAATTCATTTCCAAATGAATTCCAAATATTACAAATGAATTCTCATATTTAAAATGACATAACTTAAAATATAAAATTCAATTTGAATTTCATATTTGGAAAAAATTTATAAATGAGTTATTTTTATTCTTATTTCCTAAAATACTCTCAATATAATAAATATAATTAGAAAAAATAAAGCAACTAAAAAATGAATATATATTTTATATTTATAATTAATATTTAATTTGTAAAATATAATAAAAAATTAGTTAGCAAAAAAAAAAAAGAAAATTGTTAGAGAGAGTAATAAGAGGAGAGAGAAAGAAAGTGTAATAAACAGATATGAGAGAGAAAAAATAAATGGTATTTTTATCTATAATAATTGTTTTGTTAGTTTCGTGAAATTCATTTAAAAATTTCATTCAATTTAATGGAATTTAATTTAATTATATATAATTTTATGTAATTGAATTTATAGAATTAAAATGAATATTTTTTAATGTTCAAAACACAATTTTTTAAAAATGTGAAATTTAATTGTTTCAGATAGACTGATATTTATTAAAAGTCTATATTTGTATTGAGAATTTTAAAATTTATAGAATTTTATTTATCAAAATTCATAGAATTTAAAGTTGATTTACATATTTATAATTAATGAAAATAAAATTCATAAAATTAAAAGGCATTTTTTTGTAATTAAAAAAAAAAAAGATTTGAGAACAATTGCTGTTCACTAAACAGATGAATATCTCAAAACCCTATCTTCACCGAGATAAGAGATTACAGTGAATGTAGAATTTTGAACCATTCATCAATTTTATCTTCTTTTTATTATATAAAAAAAGAAATTTATATCAAATATAATTATTTATGTAATGTAATAAATCAAAATTTCACTCTCTTAATTATTTTTTTTATAAAATTTCTTTGATCAATTTAGTGAGAAGAAGGTAGCAAAAATGATATAATAAATAATTATTTTGGTGCTATACTTTTTTTTTTTTTTTTTTAATTACCATATGATAAAGAAATGGATAAATAGGCTCTACATTTCACAACTTTAACACACAATAACCACTTTATCCCCACAAATCATTATATACAAATCAAACACAACCTTTTTTTTTTTTTTTTTAAATTAAAAGGTTGAGTTGAAATCAATATTAAATTTGTGGGTGGGTTTAATTTAACTCATAATAATTAATTTACATTATTTACAGTTAATTATGTCTCAAATGTAAGGATTAACATGAGACGAGTAATCTCGAATTCCAGCTCCTTCCCATCCCATCCACTCTTCCCACATGTCCCAATCTGGATCGTACATTCCTCTCATTGGCTCATCTATTCCTTGATCATACGGCTCATACATTTCTGATTCATCTGATTCTCCTCTCAAGCTACTCATCACAATCTGGCATTGCAACACCCCCATTAAACAAAATAAGATAAGAAATTCCTTTTAATTTGTCTGGTAAAATTACAAAAGATACAACACTGTTGTAAATCGAATAATTATTACAGCAGATTAAATCCAATATCAAGAAATATAAAGTAATAATATAAAAAAAAATTTAGAAAAAAAAAAATATATATATATATATATATATATTTTTAAATTTAGTTTCTTTATTACACAAACACAAATAAAGAACTCTTATGAGAGAGGGTCCCATCAAAATGATTGATTTTTATATTTTGCAAGACAATTGGTGGTGAGTGGTGAGTGGTGAGGTGTGTAATTATAGTCACACATCAATGGTAAAAATACAGAATTCTTCATTGTTTTGGTATTATACATAGGCCATAGCTAACAAATTATACTATTTTATCTTCTCCTTGTTCTTGCATTTTTACCCCTCATTTTCTATCTAATAAAAATTCATTTTTCTGAGATTATTAGTATTGGTAATTCATTATTTAAAAACAATTTCATTATTTTTAACATTAGAAGGAAAATTATTATCTTCTACAAGATTAAACCCTAATTTATTCTTAATATTTAAATTTAACAAGTGCATACTCAGAATTATTTTCTTCCAGAAATAAATTCAAATTCAAATCAGGCGAAAACTCAAAAAACATATTTTTTAAATTTCTTGGATTATTTGCATATATAATATTAATTGAATAAACCAATGATTTGAATCATAATAATTGCAACAATTGAATTGATTGGCAGAATTTTATTTCCATGTTCTTTTTTTTTCAAATTTCTTTATTTAATCCAATCACAACCAGAGGGAAAAAATCCAAAAAAGAAAAAAATTCTTGACAGAAACACAGAGAGAGAGGGGGGAGGGAGATGGGTACTTACATCATAGGCTTCATTAATCCGACTAAACTGTACACCACAATTGCTTTCTCTGCATACATCAGGATGATACTGAAACATACCAAAAAATTAAACAATCATCAATAAACAGAAAATTTACCAAAAATAACAAATCCCTAAAAAATAAATCAAATTAAACCCAATAAAGAAAACAAATGAACAAGGAAGATTGCAAAAAATAGTAGAGAGAATCAAAGAAAAGAAAAAGAAATTGCACCCGCAAAGCAAGCTGCCTAAAGGCTTTCTTGACCTCAGATTCAGAGGCACCACGCTGAATCCTAAGGGTTTTATAAGGATCCATCACATAAGAAGATGGAGGAGAAGAAGAAGAAACACAGAAAAACTTTACTCTTTCTTTAACCATATTATTCTTCTTTTTCCTATTCTTGATCTGAAACCAAGAAGATGAAGAACCAACACACCCATTTCCTCCGATCATACCCGCTGCAGCACTTGCCATAATTTTATTTTGTTTTCTTTATAGCAAATCAAGAAACCAACCAAATCCAAGAAATACCCACAAAATCCTTCTTATAAAATCAATAAACCAAATACCAAATCTTGCATAAACCTTGCCAACAAAATCCAACAAATACCCACAAAACCTTTCTTAATAAAGATTTGATTTTTTATTAGATTAGAACCTAAAAATAGAGAGAAACCAAAACAATGGGCAGAAAGAGCAAAGAAACAAAGAAGACTCGATGAATGGTATTGATTTTAGCCCAATAGAGAGAGAGATTCTTGAAAAACTAAAAATAAAGAAAAATGTTGGTAAAGTTTTCAATAATTGATAATTGAAGATAATAATATAAACAAGAGATAGATCATAGATAAGAGTGACTGTTGAAATAAGGAGATGTGTCAAGTATTTATAGAGGGAAAAGAAGTGATTTAGAAATTAGAGGTAAGATATAGCCATGGCAAAGGTCCTTATCCATAAAGGTCCGTTTTCTCTGCTATGGTGGTGACGTGTAAATGTGGCAATTTTTCAGGAGAGAGATAGAGAATAGTCCTGTGCTTATCTTTGGTCTGAGTCAGGTTTAGAGAGAGAAACGACTTTTATTTTGGCTTTTTATTTATTTATTTATTATGGGACTTACTAAAAAAAAATAATATTAGGGTTGATTTTTGGAATATGCTCTTTTGTTGTAAATTTAATTTATTAGACTATATCTTTTATGATTTTATATATTCGCCTATGAATCTCCTATTTTATATCATTTACTATTATTTACCCATTTATTGTGAATGGTTGGCTCTATGCTTTCTCTCTCTCCAAAGCTCTCAGCTTTTTGATCTAGGGTTTCAATTGGGGTAATTTCTGATGGCTTTGGTCATGGAACACCCAATTTTCGTCCTATTTCATTTTCTTGTTTTGTTTAGTTGTTTATATATATTAATTAATTTTTTTTATTTTCATTTTTTGTCTTCAGTCTTATCGAATTTTTATATTTTAGTACTGAATTTGTAATGGCAGTGATGTTGTGGATATCTCAGACTTTGTCCAGCCTATTCACTGAATCCATACTTTAATAAAGCTGGCCTTAGATAGATGAAGGTGGATGGGAGAAGATTTTACTAGTACAAACTATGCAATCTCAAAGCTAATACTTTTAAAAGTTATTTTTATCTACAGTTGGGATCCATAGCCATTAACAAAGAGAAGCCTCTCTTCAGGCCATAACTATTTCAATAGAGGGTCTATGTTTCTTGTCAAGCTACCACTACTTCCGAATTTTTTTAGCAGTGGAGAGATAGAATGAAAACTTAATGGTGCAAGGATTTTGGGGCTAGTCTAGATGTGTCTATCTTGCTTATTCTGGTGATATCTTCCTTGTCTTTGCCTTCAATGGCGGCGTCGACAAAAGAGATGGTGGAGGTTTCTAAAAGGGATAAGAGCCAGGGGCATAAATGAAATTCAATATTGTTGGTAGGCCTTTGAGCCGGGTATTTCATAGACTCTATGTCTGTGGTTGTGTTGGACTTGAAGCTTAGTTTAAAAAATCCTCTAATGAGTATGTTGTATTTGAGCCATGAGTCTTTTATGTTGTATTCTGTTGAGCTTCCTTTGTACTTATACTATTTCTTAGGCTTAATGCCTTTTTTATTATTAGCATAATATATCTTTTTTGGAAAAAAAAAATCATTTATTATTATCCAAAATTTTTTAAAAATCTCGAATTTGATATTTTTTAATTCTAAAAACGATTTTATCACCGTTTAACTAATGACTCATTATTATTATTTTCTAACTTTATTTATTTAATTTATAAAATATAGATGGGTTGTTAGGTATGATTGTTGTTGTTAGTTTTTATATCTGTTTTTTTTTTTTTTTAAAGGTTTAGTTGAGGAAACCAACAAAAATCAATTTTTATGATTTTTTCTTATTGTTATAATTTATTTTTTTTATTTTAAACTATTAAATAATTTTTAATAAATATTTTTTATAATTAAAAAATTAAAAATAACCATCATATAAAATGTGTCCACTTTTATTAGACATTTATTGATATCAAACACTTCTCTCATCTTACGCATAAAATTAATATCAAATCAATATCTATGTTATATATGTTAATATTTTTTAATAATATGTATGTATATTAATGTATTTATATCGCATCGCAATTCATAAAATATATTTTATATCGGTGTCTTTTTTTTTCAAAAAATATTATATATAAATTAGATATTAATTACAAATATCTTCGAATGACATTTTATAATGACAGACAAATTTATTAATATTGAGCATAATTAAATCAAATAATCTCCACTTTATGCAGAGTTCAAATATGATATCAAGAGATCCTAGAATCATTTAGACCAGACATCATTAACATCGGTGTCTGATTTCACACATTATAAATATGTTTATGTTATTTATTATTGACAATACATCTATAAACTCAATTAATATTTTAATGTCCAACCATGTATTAGGTATTGCAAGGAAGTATCCTTGTTTCCTTCTCTGATAAAGAGGAGCACACCTCCCAATATTTTATCAAATCTAAAATAATACTCTAATGATGTATTGGATACAATGTAGAATTATTAATTTTTTTACTAGCTTTTACAAATATTATTTTGATTTGCTGGCTATAAATCAAAACAAAGTAGATTATTAAATTTATTTAATATCTCTCTTTACGTGTAATTGAGTCGATTACAGATTTGTTTCACACTAAAATTCTTGTTTGAAATTTGAATCATAAAAAAAATATTAATTTTTTTTAGCCAAAAATAAAAATAATATTAATTAATAATAACAGTTGGAGGCAAAAGAGATTAGATTTTCAAATAACTTTACTTTGAATTTTCAATTAACTTTGTTTATATGCATGTGCCTTCATTCAATGTACATAAAAGCCTTGCAAGCTTGTACTTAGTCTAAGGCTAGATTGAGAATGGAGAAAATCAAGCCAAGTTTAAATTTAAGTTTCAAAAGCTTATGACTATATAGCCTCGGCTTGTACATTATTAATTGACTAAGTCATGTATCTTCTCAAGCCGAGCTAAATAGTAATACAAACTATCATTTTCTCTGTTAGATTTTTACAAAGTGTCGAACCGAGCTACAATTCATAATTAATCTTGGACCGAAAAAAATCACAATTGATTACCCAATGTACTCGGCTCTTTTATTAAATATGACCAGAAGGCATCTCACTTTCACATAAGATAGAAAAATATAAATCAATGGCCGCCTCCCATATCAGAGCTTGATTGTCCCATTCTTTGCAAGTTAATCACAACCAAATTCCTCACAATTTGAGCTAACATCAATTGATCAGCATCCATTAAAATGTGATAAAGCCGAATAGCCTCATCCTAAGCCGCTGGTGGTTGTCCAAGATATAATCACATGCTGCTTTGATTGATCAAAACTTTATGTCTTTGAAACACATTCCACTCAAGGCAAGTCGAGCCACTTATTGAATTACGCCTTTAATATTTCAATCTTCATCTAAGATTCACTCGGCCAAATACTAATGAATAAAGATCAATTGTTTCTCCTTTTTAATGCAAATCTCTGCTTTTTATAAATTTAAAAATCGAGCTTCATTTGCTTTAAGCACTTGGCCGCACCACATTTCAAGTTGTCCATATAGCTTCGACCCGAGTCACCAAATTTCATGCAATGTTTGTTACCTTATGTAAAAACTAGCAGAACCCACCATGTAAATTTCTTGGAATAATAAGACTATTGGCTATTGAGAACATGTGATCATCCACCAACTCCAAATGGCCATGAATCGCAAATAACTCTGATGCATTCATCAAGCCAAGTAGTCGGCCATGAATCAAATAAGGTGGACAGTGAAAACACTTGATTAAATTTTGTCTTTTCCTCCAAGTAAGCCAAGTGCATGCATTTGATTTACTGCATGAAATTCCATTCAGCTGTAAACTAACAAAAACGTCTTCACACTACCTAGGCCGAACAACACTCCAAGTGTCCAAAGCTTCATATGATTAGAAAAGCTGAAAGTTTGCTAATTTATTTTACCATTAGCCAAAGAGAATAAATATTTCAGTCTCTCTTTTTCATTCGGCTTGCATCCATTTATTGTCTAATAGTTAGCTTCATCAAAGGAGCTCAAAAGCACTTGATTCAATCTCATGTACAAAGCTCACATTTGCAATAATTTGCATGGTTTTAAATAGCCATGTGACATGCACTCCCCTCATATGTATGCACAATAAAAATGGACCAATTCACTCGGTCCTCGGCCTCATTTAATTACGTTAAAGTGTACATCTCAGTTCCACAAGAGAACTTGCTATGCAGCAGGCTTACCTTAACATCATATGTAGCTAACCCAATATGAACCTTTGAACCCAAACACATTCAACATATTTATGAAAAGGTGGCCATAAAAAGGTAACCAATTGGTCCATTTTAATTTTATAATGCATATTATAGACAATAGTGCACTAGTAAACCAATTGTTACAAAGACATCACATGCTTCGTCCTTTGGTTCCATTAAAAACATGACTGCGTTTTGATTCAATTCCTCGGCTTTGTACACTCCATATCTCTTTAGCTCGACCCATGGGAAATTCCTTTCACGTCCCATGTTAAGCTGAGCCACACCACCATTATATTTATAAACCAACTTGAAGTAACTTTACAGGAATTAACTCTCAGTCCCACATATTGGTGATTTGCTCATCAATGATTCGACTCCACTTTTCTAGGCCAACCTCTTTGGCTTTGTAAATAAATGAATTCTCATTTTACTCGCCCTAAAAGTTCATGCCAAGATATCATATATGAAGTCCACGTTCACACCTTTCCATTTTGTCTTCTATTTTTTACGCCTTCATGATACCAACATGTTTAATAGAAGCTCACCTTTGTGTAATTTGGACGAGAGATATCCCATAAAAAATTATTCTCTTCTTCAAATGTCTAATCGATTCGATTCGGCTGAAGAAAATTCCAACACTATATGCCAAACAAATGTCGACCATACTGGTCCACTTTCATGAAATTGATTATTTGTTAATGATCAGCCTTTCCAAACCATCAAAACGAAGGCATCAATCTAACGTCATGCCGAGCATCTTCGGCCTCATTACATTTCAAGCTCTTTAGCCGAAACTAAGTATAGTTGACCACTTTGCAAAATGAGTGTCGTTTTGATATTATCAGGCACTCAAGTTTGTAACTCTGAACCATGGCATCAATAAAGTAGTTGTCATTTCTTTATTTTCATCTCATCATGCATTAAGATATAATAACAATCATGTTACTTGGCCATTCTTTCTATGCAAAAACCCACCAAAGATCATCCATTAAACCTATGGTACATTGATCGTCCTTATTGAAAATCACTCACCATCATTTATGGATGAAGTCATTAAAAATATTTCAAATTATAGCCGAGCATATGTTCTATTGAAATATAGGCCACCACAACTCAATCATACTAGTTTAGTAAGTCTTCCAAAAGTGGCCGGTTTAACTCCAATGTCAGAAAAGTCTAGGATATATATATATTTAATCAGCCATGCAGTTTACAAGTGATCTTAAACCACATTAATATTCAAAAGCATCACCGACCTCAAAGCATCAAGGAGTCGACCATGCATATAAAATTCTTGCAAGGCTAATCCATTTATAAGCATCAAAGCAACCGTTGACCTTAAATAAGAATCATGTATCCACTTCAAAACACATGCACCAGTCTATTTTAGTTCGGATGAGTTTAAACACCTTTCAGATGAAAATCAAAGAGGTCTCATTGGTCAGCCTTGCACCTTTGAATCTCTCAACCTCCAAAATAGCTCTCAATTTTATTATTATTATTATTATTTGTTACATAATCGTTCTCATTTTAGTATAGTTCACCCGTTTCCTTGAATGTGACCTCTTGATAAATATGAGTCGCTTTCTAGGGTGCTATCTCTTATCATAAATCAACAATACTTGAAGTTTCTGATATTTAAATATTAAGTTACTTAAGTTAGTCAAACCAAAACCCTTCTTATTGCCTTGGGACAAACCTTTATAATACGGCTTCATGACTTATGGCAACCACTCAAAAATTGAAACCTTAATATTAAGCCGCCACATTTGACCATATTTACTAACATATTGTTTGGTCATACAATCATCAATTGTCTGAGTCTGAATTAATTTTGTGTCTTTAATTTCAACCCTTGTACAACCATTACACTTGAATTCTTCAATTTTGACTTCTTGTACACTTGGCCTCAGTTGTTCTATTGCAAGACTCACAACCTGAGCATCTTTGGAATCATTGGAAGTTCGTCAATGTTCTTGACCCTCAGTGTAATCATAAATAGATTGAGAATCATTACATGTGGGTCAACCACCATCATAAGTGGGCTCATCATTGGATTTACGTAGAGATCGTCCATATTTTTGCCCTTTAATATGATTATAGGTCGGCCTATAATCATTACATATGAGCCGACAAATATCATAAATGAGCCAAGTTCGATCATTATATTTTTCTTCATAAAAAATACTAGTGTTTTCTTCAATTGGTCATGTATATGGGCTTTTAACTTTTCTTTCAAGGTCAATCAACCGATCCATGTAATATGAATAAAATTTGTTATATATAGGTTAATCGTAGGGTGTCTCTTACCCCCTAAGATCAATTGGCCTATCAATTTGACTCAAGTGATTTGAGTAAAAAATATTATATTTGGACCAACCATAAAGATAAGAATTATTGGATACAGATTGGCCATAAGGCATCTCTAAATTCTCAAGAGTTCCAAATAAAGTATAATCTTTAAATTGAGAAGTTGAAAAATTACCAGGTCAATAGCTGCGTTTGTCTTGTTAAACTATTGGATCAATTCTCTGTTATGAAAATTGATCGATTGTTGTGTTTTATGAATGACCACTCCTAGTAGCTTAATAGGCCACTCTATGTAAATTTTCCTTGTGAATTTGAGCCGATTCACTATAAATTATGGTCGGTTGTACTCTTAAAACAACCTTCAGTCAATCAAGACAATTATTTAATTTTGCAAAAGAATTTTCTAAATTCTTTTAGATTATTAAATTTTCTTCAAAAATTGGTCGAAATATTTTGACCGAAGTATTGGACATGATTTTGCAATATTCGAACTTGAATCTCGTTGCCATATTTTTTTCTAAGTTATGGATGGGATTTCGGTGTTGTTTTTCCCAGTAGTATACATCTTCCTGACTTAAAAAAAGTTTCATTGGGCATGCAAAAAAGATGTTAACCCTAAAATTAACTTAAACAGATTAATTAGAATTAAGACCTTTAGATTATTTTAATTAAGGGTCATTTGTTTCAGTTCTGTCAATACTGAATCTTGGGATTTGTGCAATTAAAATAACTTAACTTATTGGTATATAGGCGGCACCGTCAACTGTCATATAGAGGTCTGTGCAAATAAATAACCTATGTTTTTTAATATATAGATGGTCGGCATCATTAACTTTGGCTCAAATGTATGATATATAAATTGCAAGAACTGTCAATTAAATATAGATATATAGGTTGAACCGTCAATCATTAAGCAAATATTTAAATTGTAAAGAACCGTCAATTCAAATATGGGTGATCACATAAATTTAAAGCAAAATTGATTTTATTGATATGAGTGATAAGAGAGAAAAGTTTATAATGAAATCTTTATATAAGCAATTAACTAAACATAATTTTGTGTCATACCCTAATTATAATACTTCATATATAAAATAAAAAATTTTAAAAAAAAAAGTAATTATTTACAATAAAAAAAAGATAATTAAATCTACCTTAAATTATAGTAAAAATACAGATTTTTACATCAAATTTAGATTTTTGAGCATGTAAACAATTTTTATAAAATTTTTTAAAATGAAATTTAAAATATTTCAATTAGAAAATGATATTTGAAAATGACAATCTAATCAACTTACCAACTTTAAATTATTTTTAAAATCAAATAATTGTGTATTATAGGTAACTTGATCCATCAAACTAATATACATGAAGAACAAAGAATGTGGTAGGTGATATGAAAAGTATGAAACAAAATTGTATTATTAATTAATGAAATCCAATATTATTTTTCTATTATCATTATTCATTCTTGTTATTAAAATTGGATATTTATTTTATAATATATATACATAAAACAAG
>CATKHJ010339510.1:0-23963 GCA_949750685.1 Vernicia montana | reverse complement strand
TACGTTTATCTCTTTATTCTAGTCATGTCAGTTTCTTAAATTAAAATTTAATATATAAGTTTTCAAAATATTATTGCATAACTGTATTTTTACGTTCATAATATATATTGTTTATTCACTGAGTTTTATACTCACCCCATTTTCCTAAATTTTCCAGGTTTAAGATAAGTGTTGACAGTCTTCCTCGATCTTTTCCTCCATCGAGGAACCTCAAGATATGTATAATCTAGTATTTTGAAGATGTTTTATCTAGATGCTCCAATGGTGTATAGGTTTTGAGTAGGAAATATGAAGTATTAAGCTTGCTTTCATGTATAAAATGTATATATGAATTTAGTACGTTCAAAAATCATGCTTATATATTTATATATGAAATGTTAGTTTTCCTATCATGAATATATGTTAAAACTATGAACTTGAGTATGGGGGGTTCTGTGGAATGGTTGAAGTGAATTGAGGGGCATGAGATTGGTTTATTGGAATTGTTTATTTTTATGCAGGTTGTGATCTTGGGCTACTTGTGAGTGAATGTGTTAAATATTTAGCTGTTATGCTGCTAAATTGTTAATTAATTGTTTAAGTTCATAGGTTCTACGGGTGTTTGGTGCCCATACGGTTACCCATGCCCTAGGACTGTCGCGACTCTAAAGATGGGTCGTGACACTATTCCTATTGTAATTTAGGTTATACACTTCAATTGATTTAATTTCAAACATATATTCACATTCTAACACATTTTCCTCCATTATGTTCAAAGTTTTGCTCATTTAAAACTTTGGTAATTTCTAAGATTTATTTCTTAAGTTTCCTTAAATTCTGTCATCTAAGGTTTAAACGGGTTCAGCCCCTTGTTTTAGCTATAAATGAAACTATACAATTCAAAATGGAACAAGTATTTCTTTTATATGAAACTATACTTATAAGGGTACATTTCATTAGTTTAGACCTTGAAATGATTCTAGTTCTAAAGTCCTCAAATTTAAGGGTGAATATCAGAATTTTTGTCAGTCGGAACACCCTGCAGCAGCCACTTAGTCTCCCTATATCTCCTAACCTACCTAGAGTATTGCTTGGAAATTTTTAATGAAACTTCATTTCGTATGTTTTAGTAATCTTCAAATTCTCATCCTAGGGTACTCAAACTCAACCTTCAAATTCATGAAATTTCAGGGTTGTCTGCAGGAAAGCAGTCCCATTTTCTCTTCAATATCTCTAAAAGTGTAGAGAATTGACCTAAACTTCCCTCTAGAGAAATAAACTAAAGACATCAAAATAAAATTTTGATGTTTTGACTTTCCTCAAATTCATGCTCCGTGAGGTTCAATTTCCCCTCTCAAGTTTCAGCACTTCCAAACCCTCAAATATGTCTACTTTGGTTTCTTATTTCCTTCATCCTATTCTTCTATTCCTTGCTCCTTTTTACTAAAACTACCTCAATTAGGTCATTTTCATTCATTAATTTATCTTTTCTCTACTCTAAATCCTCATTTCTCCATCCCCAATTCAACTAACATAACTAACGCCACAATTCAATCATACAATTATCACACAACATACATATATATAGATGAAAAGAACTATTTTAATTTATCATCTTAACTCAAAAATTCTTCCTCTTCTTATTCTTCTTCTCTTGCTCTCTATTTCTTTCTCTTTCTCTCTCTTTCTTTCTCTTTTTCTTTCCTTAATAAACTTTTGAGAAGTGAAGAGAAATGAACTTATCTTCTCTTATTTACCCATTTATATTTTTTCTTTTCTTTTTCTTTTATTTTTATTACATTCAATTTTGGCAACCTTCCTACCCTTGATCAATTCCCCTCCTTGGCCGGCCTTGACACCTATGTATTTTATTTTTATTTATTTTTTACTTTAGTCAAATGTAATAATTATCTTTTTAAAGAAAATTACACTTTTTCCCTTTTTATCTACAACTTTACTACTCTTTCTAGTTTCTGTCCAAAATTATTTTTAAACTCTAATTTAGGATGCTAGTATTGTTTTTAGTTAGTTCCTTAATAATTTCACTTAAATTAAAACTTCCAAAAAATTTGAAATTAGCTATTTGTAATAACCTAGGTAAAGTCTAGAATTTAAAGGCCAAATTGAGTTATTAAATTATTAAATTATGATAATTTTCACATGATTGTTATGTAATATTGGGATATAACCATGAATCAATAGATAAATTATATAAATAAAATTTATATTGGTATGATTAGAGAACTATTATTGTAGGAAATTTTAATCAAAGTAGAGAATTGGTACAAAGGTGAAAAATGAGAATTTCAATTGAATAATCACCAATTGAATGTTGTGATTTTAATAAGTATAAAACATTAAAGATTTTGGCCTAAAGACCAATAAAGGGCCGGCCATATAATGTGTGCTATGAAGAAAAATTGTTTTGTATAAGTTAAAGAAGGATAAGAAAGATGATAGTAAATGTGGTGGGTCCCACATTCCACCAAAAGTCAATATTTTGACATAATTAAGTAAAATTTTAAAATAGAAAATGTAATTTCCTATCATCAAATATTGATAGTTATCCATAGTTTTCTTGATATTAAAAATTCAATAATATGTAGAAAAAAATATGACAACCATTGGATCAAAGTAATTCAATCTTTACCATTTATTCTTGGTGACTAGGCTATAAAACTAGAAAATTCTAATTTCTTATCTCATTCTCATCATATAACTAAAGATTTGAAGGCACTAAAACTCTCTACAAGCACCATTCGACCATTCAAAGTCTTACATCAAGAATTCATATTTTTCTTTAGGTAATCTCTAAAATCAAGCTTAAATTTCAATTATAATAGACTTAAGAGTGTGTTGATTGCTTAATTGCAAAATTTTCTTCTCTTTCTTGATGTATAATTAGGCCTATGATGAGGATAGAGGAGGGAAGTTTTATTTGCTTAATTTAAATGCTAATTGAGTTGATAAAAAGATAAGAATTGATAGAAATTGAAAGAAAATAACAAGAAGTAGAGATTGGGGGAAAAAAACACTAGGTTTGGTCTAGGGAGGAGGAAAATGGAATTGATGTTGATTTTATGTTATTAATGGTAAATTAGACTCTTAAGAATGTCAATTGACTAATTCTTGAATCAATTTGGAGATTTGATAAAGAATGGAAAAATTCCCAATTCATAGAATTGGATGAATTAGGGGTTTTGAGCTTAGATAAAATTAAATGTAATTAATAGTGAAAATTTGATCTAATGTATCTTAATTGAATAAATTGAGCCTAAATGAGATAAACTAATAACATGTTTAGAAATTAATGTATAAATAATGTTAAAAATAATAGATTTTTATTGGAATCGATTAATCCAATGTAATGGAATTTAATATGTGAATTGTAGAATCGAAAAATAAAGGAAAAGGGAAATCAAAGTCCCCAGATGATCGTGAACTTTCTTATTATTTGTGTTGATAGTTGGAGCTAAGGAGTTCGTGGTGAGTAATTAATAATATAGTATTATATGTGATCCTCTTGTTGAGACCATGACTGTTTTGAATTTTCATAAACAATATTGACTTTTCGATTGACTAATTAAGGGTCATTTACCCAAATTGAACCCAAAAATATTCATTCTTGATACTGTTATTGCTAATTCCAATTGTACATGTGTTAAACTTAACTATATAGTGTGAACCTTATTTTCACTGTAAAGCAAAAATACTCATTTGATGTGGGTTTACATCAGACCTTGTGCATATGGTATGCCTGCGGATAGGGCGAGCGTATCCGAATCCTAGCTGAGAAGGGTAATCCTAGCCATAAGACCTGATCAGTCTTTTGTTACTGTTTACTATTATTACTGGAGAGCAAGGCTTAGGTCGATACTCTTAACTCACTAGGAGACACTCCGTTTCCAAATTACTGATTTCTGCTAAAAGCATATGTTACCTTATACCGAATGATTCTAAATTGATACTACAAATGGTCTTATTTACTTTCATTAAATTTCTTCTATTATTACACTAAACCTAAATACTACTATTACTGCATTTATATTATATTGTTCTTTACTTACTGAGCTTGTCTCATTCTTTAGTGGTTTAATGTTTCTAAGGGGCTCTAGAGAGGTCCGCAAGGTAATATCCAAGTTTTGGTACTTCGCTTGGAGAATATCTTGTACAATGTGATATATGGTCATTTTTTTTTTATCGGTTTAATAGAGCTCCATGGTGCTAATGTAATTATTGTAATGCTAAAAGTGTAGGTTGAATGGTTATAACATATGTTTTAATTAGGATTGTAGATATTTAATAGTTATAGTGACATGGATAAATGTATACTGGAGTGTATGGATATTTAATGGGTTTGCTGGTTAAGATTATGGGTATTGATTATATGGTAAATAATATTGTTATTGGATTCTACGGGTTTTGATGACTTTAAGTCTTCCTAACCCTAGGATCATCGCACCCCAGAATGTGGGGTGTGACAGAGTGGTATCAGAGCGTAAATTTAGTCTAATATAGACTATAATAGTGTGTTTAGTTAGAGTACCATAGAGCATAGAATTTCATTTTGTCTTTGAGTTATCATTAAGATTGATCAACGTATCGATGTAAATAAGTGGCTAGGGTTTTTCCTCTTTTTTAAAAGCTATTTGATTTGTTTTGCTTAAATATTCTACCAGCCTTGTCACACGGGTGGCCACACGGTCATGTGATGGGTCGTGTGATAAGCTTTATACATTCTAGATAAATTCACCTCTGTCACACGGGTGGCCACACGGTCGTGTGATGGGCCATGTAATAAGCTTTATATATTCTAGATAAATTCTCCTCTGGCACACGAGTGGTCACACAGTTGTGTGATGAACCGTGTAACATATTTTAAAATTTTCTGCCTCAAAGATTGGCTCATTTCTTGTACCAACCGATGTCATTTCGGGTTCTTTTATTCCATGGCATCTCAAAACATGAAATTCTTAAAAAAAATAAAAATCATACTAGAACAAACAGATCAAACTTAATTTAACAGACAAAACCACAATAAAATCAGGGGTAAAATATAAACATTATTGTGTTTATCACATATCGATGTAAATAAATTTCTAAGTATTTTACTGGATTGTTATGGGTAATGGTCTGTAGATGCCACCAAAGAGGGGACGCCTGCTTAATAGGAATATGCCTGACACTTACTCTAGTTGCAGGGAGTGAAATTGTTATATCGATCCTATAGAGTACGAGCCTCAGTAAGCCATAGATTTGAGATTAAGAGTAGCACAATTGGAAGAAGAACAAGTAATGTATAGGGAAGCGAATACTGATTTGAGAAGGAAAAATTTAGCTTTATGGAGGAGATATTATGAAGTTCAGAGAGATATGTTATGGTTAAGAAGACAAAATAAAAGGTGGAGTATGGCTATGGTGAGAGGATCTGGACGAGCATTTCGACCTATACCATATATGTGTATGGTCTTATCACACCCCACATTCTGGGGTGCGACGATCCTAGGGCTTAGGGAGACTTAAAGTCACCAAAACCCATAGAATCCAATTAATCAATATTAATTATCATGTAACCAATACCCAGAATACTAACCAGCAAACCCATCAAATATCCATACACTCCAATACATATATACTTATATCACATTAAGTATTAATAATTACAATACACACTATTATATACATTATATGTATACAATCCTACACTTTTATCACTGATAATAATTATACAATATTTACATTAATACCATGGAGCCCTAATAACCAATGAAAAGACAAAATTAATATATAACACAATGTACAAGATACTCTCTAAGTGAAGTACCGGGACTTGAAAATTATCTTGCAGACTTCTCTAGAGCCCCTGAAAAATAATAAACCACTAAAATTTGAGACAGGCTCAGTGAGTAAATAATAATATAATATAAATGCGGTAATAGAAGTAAATAGGTTCAGTATAATGACATAAGAAATTTAATGAAAATAAATGAGACCATTTGCAATAACATTGTATGTTTGGTATACATTGGTATATTCTTTTAGCAAAAATCAGTAATTTGGAGACACTGTGTCCCCCAGTGAATTGAGAGTATTGGCCTAAGCCTTGCTCTCCAGTAATAACAGTAAACAGTTATATAAGACTGATCAGGTCTTAAGGCTAGGACTACCCTTCCCAGCTAGGGTTCGGATACGCTTGCCCTATCCGCAGGCATACCATGTGCATAAGGTTTAATATAAACCCACATCAGATGGGTATTTTTGCTTTACAATAAGAGTAAGGTTCAAAGTATATAACCAAGTTCAGTACATAGATAGTTGAAATTAATAGTAAAAATTCAATGATCAATACTTTAAGTTTATTTCGGGTAAATGACCCTTTCACATTCAATAGGAAAATTGAATATTATTTGCGGAAATTAAAAATAATCATGGTCTCAAACAAAAATACTACATACAATATTATATTATTAAATACCTACGACGTATTCCTTAGCTCCGAGTACTAACACAAATAGTAGGGATGCTCACAACCTTCTGGAGAACTCGAATTTCCTTTTTCTTTATTCCTTGATTCTACATTACATATATCAATGGAACAATCAATTTCAATAAAAAAAAAAATATTTTTTTTTATTAGCACAATTTGCACATTAATTTCTACATATATCTTTGGTTTCTCATTTTTTTTTTTAAAAATTTACTATGGGAAAATGTCTATAAGCTATTAATTTCTCAAATTAATTACTAAATTATTCAATTGACATTTAATAAATGTTATTCTCATATTCAATTAAAATTTAACTATTTTGATTCCAAATAGTTTAGGTTGGCCAATCCCTAACTTAGGGAAAATTATATTTTCATCACTTTATTTCCAATTAAGTTCATATTCTTCCAATTAACAGCTAATACAACCTAAATCAATCACTAATTGCATGAATATCAAATCCAAACCCCATTCCATCCCTTGGCCGAACACTACTTGTTCATTCCCTTCAAATTTTTGTTTCGATTTTCCAAATTGAAATTCAATTTACTCAATTAGAGTATATTAGATCAATTTTATTTTATCAATTGTATTTAATTCTACTTAGATACAAAAACCCTAAGTTACTTAAATTTTAATATTTGGAAATTTTTCTATCCTTTGTTCAATCTCTAAATTGACTCAAGAATTATCTAATTGACATCTTAGGAAGTCTATTTCATTATTAAAATTACAAAAGTAACATCAATTTCCAAAACTTTCTCATAATTGAACCAATAGGGATTTTTCTCCTAATTTCCATTTTTGTTCATTCCTTTCAATTTCTATCAAATTAACCATCATTCCAAACTTCATTATTTTAATTAGTATCTTAATTAAATAAACAAAACCTCCTTCCTCATAATATTCAATAGGCTGAACCCAAGAGTAAGAAAAGAAGGAAAAATTTGCAATTCAACCAACTCACACACTCCTAAGTCTATGAAAATAAAAATTCAAGCTTAATTTCTATGCTTACCTTGAAGTTGATTTCTTGTTGGGTTTTTGAATGGTGGCCAGTTGGATGGAGAGTAAAAAGTGAGTGTTTTCTATTTTTTTTTTTTAGTTGGAAGATGATAAATGAAGAAGTAAGAAGGAAATTCTAGATTTATTGCTTAGTCACCACTAATGAATGGTGAGGATGAGTTTAGTTAAATCCAATGGTTGACATTTTAGTTCCATTATTGTATGTTTTAATATTATTAATTATATAGATAATTACTCATTTTATTGGATGATGGAAATTCCAATTTTCACTTTATAGATTACTAATTTATGTCTAAATTTTGACTTTTAAAAAAAAAATGTGGGGTCCACCTTTAATTCCTATCATCTTTCTTATAATTTTTACCTCAACTACATAAATTTTTCATTTTTTTGCTAACATGGCCAAACCTTATTGGGTCATTAGCCCACAATTCTAATGTTATATACTTACTCAAATTACTACCTTTAATTAATGATTATTTAATTACATCTTTCATTTTTCCTTTTATACCAATTCTCTACTTTGAATAAAGTTTCCTACAATAAGAATTCTTCACACATACCAATATCAATTTTATCTATATAATTTCTTTATTGGTTTATGGTAAATTCCCAATATCACATAATAAACATGTGAAAATTATCACAATTAAATAATTGAATAACTTAATTTGGCCTCTAAATTCTAAACTTTACCTAGGTTATTACACTCGATCCCCTTTTAATAAATTTGTCATCGAATTTAGAAGACTTACCCGTCATGCCTCCAATATATGGGGATATTTTTGCTTCATTGATTCCATCTTTCCCATGTACATTCCTCTGTATTGTGGTTCCGCCATTGTACCTTGACCATTGGAATTTCTTTATTACGCAGTTTCTTTACTTGCCAATCTAAAATTGATACAGGAATCTCTTCATAGGAAAGATTCTGGTCAAGTTCAATGATTTGAGGTTGTAAAACATGCGACGGATTGGGTACATATTTTCTTAACATTGAAATATGGAACACTGGATGCACGTGTTCCAATGACGAAGGTAAAGCCAGTCGATAAGAAACTTCACCCACTTTGTCAAAAATTTCAAATGGCCCAATAAACCGTCGAGATAATTTTCCTTTTTGTCCAAATCGCATTATATCCTTCATAGGTGAAATCTTTCAAAACACATGATCCCCTACCATAAACTGAAAATCTTTTCTTTTCGGGTCAGCATAACTTTTCTGTCGACTGAATGCAGTTTTAAACCTTTCCCGAATAATCTTCACCTTCTCAGTTGCCTCATTCACTAAATCGGGAGCTTCTATATACTATTCTCCAGCTTCCGTCCAGCCTATCGGAGATCGACATTTTCGCCCATATAAAGCATTATAAGGAGCCATTCCTATAGAGGTATGATAACTATTATTATAGGCGAATTCAATAAGCGGTAGATATTTTTCCCAGCTTCCCCCGAAATCTAGAATACACATTCGAAGCATATCTTTAAGTGTCTAGATAGTTCTCTTCGATTGTCCATCAGTTTATTGATGGAAGGCTGTACTAAAGTCCAACTGTGTTCCCAATGCTTCTTGAAGTTGTTGCCAAAATTTAGAGGTAAATTGTGAACCTCTATCAGAAATAATTGAAACAGGAATTCCATGCAGCTTTACAATTTCATTGATATAAATCTGGGCATACTGTGCTACTGTATATGTTGTTTTAACCTCTAAGAAATGTGCTGATTTCGTTAAGCGGTCGACAATAACCCAAATAGAGTCATATCCTTTCTTAGTCCTAGGTAACCCCACTACGAAATCTATTTTTTTTTTGCTCCCATTTCCACTCAGGCAATTTGATCCCTTGCAATAGCCCCAAAGGTTTTTGATGTTTTATTTTCACTTGCTGACAAGTGAGGCACGAAGTCACAAACTTCGCCACTTTTTTTTTTCAATCCTAGCCACCAATAATACTTCTTCACATCATGATACATCTTCGTAGTTCCAGGATGCATATTGTAAGGAGTTTGATGTGCTTCTTGAAGAATTCTTTCCCGTAAATCATCTATACAAGGTACACATAATCTATCACCACAATAAAGCATATTCTCCCTTAACTTAAATTTTGAAGTTTGTCATTTTCTCATTTCTTCTTTAATCTTCAACAACTGGGGGTCTTTATCTTGCATGGACTGCAGTTCATCAATGATTTTTGGTCTCACTTGAAAGGAGCCAATAGTACTTGAGATTCATTTATTTCTACTAATAACCCATAAGTGAGCAGTTCTTTTAATTCTTTCACAAGACATCTTCTTTGAACAGCCACATGTGAAAGACTTCCCATGGACTTTCGACTGAGTGCATCTGTTACAACATTTGCCTTTCCTGGATGATACAAAATCTAGTAGTCATAATCTTTCAATAATTCTACCCGTCGTCTCTGCCTAAGATTCATATCTTGCTGATTCATAATATATTGGACATTTTTATGATCTGTATAAATTTCACATTTTTCTCCATAAAGATAATATCTCCAGATTTTCAATGCTAGAATTACTGCTGCCATTTCTAAATCATGAGTGGGATAATTCATCTCATGCTTATTCAGTTGTCTAGATGCATAAGTAATAACTTTACCTTTTTGCATCAAAACACATCATAATCCCACTCTTGATGCATCACAATAAATGGCAAACCCGCCATCGCCCTCTGGTAATGATAGAATAGGAGCATAAATGAGACAGTTCTATAGCGTTTGAAAGCTTGCTTCACAATTATGATCCCACTTATACTTCACTTATTTCCTGGTAAGTCAAGTTAACGGTGTAGCTATCTGCAAAAAATCCTTTACAAATCGACGATAATAGCCAGCCATACCCAGAAAATTTCATACTTCAGTCACCGTTATGGGTCGAGGCCAATTTACTACAGCTTCAATCTTTTTTGGATCCACCTGAATCCCTTCTTTACTTACCACGTGGCCTAGAAAACACAAACGGTCCAGCCAAATTTCACATTTAGACAATTTGGCATATAACTTATGTTCTCTCAATGTCTGCATTACAATCTTCAAATGCTCAATATGTTCCTCTTTACTCTTCTTATATACCAGAATATCATCGATAAACATAATTACAAATTTATCTAGATATGGTCTAAAGACATGATTCATGAGGTCCATGAATGCAGCAGGTGCATTTGTTAAACCAAATGGCAATACAATGAATTCGTAGTGACCATATCTGGTTCTAAAAGTTGTTTTACAAATATCTTCTCCTCGGACCTTTAATTGATGGTAACTAGATCAGAGATCAATTTTTAAAAAATAACCAGCTCCTTGTAACTGGTCAAACAGATCATCAATTCTCGGCAAAAGGATATTTATTTTTCACCGTAACCTTATTCAGCTACCAATAATCTATACATAATCTCAACGATCCGTTTTTATTTTTCACAAATAACACAGCAGCACCCTAAAGAGAACTACTAGGTCTAATAAAACCCTTATCTAAAAGCTCTTGTAACTGAACTTTTAACTCCTTCAATTTAGAAGGTGTCATACGATATAGTGGTATTGAGATTGGCTGAGCACCCGACATTAATTCTATAGAAAATTCAATCTCTATATCAAGTGGCAATCTGAGTAACTCCTTAGGAAAAACATCAGAAAAATCTTCTACCATAAGTATCCCTAAAAGCCCTTTAGGAGTTTTATCTATATCTACCACATAGGCCAGAAATGCTTGGCACCCTTTCCTAAGTAATCTTTTCGCTCCCATAGCAGAAATAAGATTGGTCGATAAATCACTCCGATCTCCTTGATACACAAATTTCTCACCATTACTCTGCTCGAAAATAATTATCTTTTCTCTACAATCTATGTGTATTATACTCAGCCAACCAATCCATCCCCAATATTGCATCAAATCCTAGAATATCTAATTCAATCGAATTTGCAAGAACTTTCCTACCTTCAATTTCAACTACACATTTTTTAAATATATTTCTAACTTCTACAGTCTCCCCTAATGGTGTAGTATTAATTAAAGGTTTTGTCATCAATTCTTTGAGTTTATTTAGATTCTTCACAAAGTATGAGGAAATGAAAGAATGTGTTGCCCCAGAATCAAATAAGAATCTAGCAATACAGGAATGGATAGGTATTGTACCTGTCACAGTTGTATTTGAAACATGGGCATCATGTTGATTCAAGGCATATACTCTTCCTCCTTCTTTCCCTTCAACATGTCAAATTGCACCAGAGGTTTGCCCTTGTCCTAATCCTTTTCCCCTATTTCCTTGTCCCCAATTTTCAAGTCGATTCATTTGAACACTTGGTTGTGATGCTACAGATGTTGTACGTTAATCCTTTGTCTTAGGGCAGTCCTTTACAAAGTGTCCCATTTCACCACAATGTAGACAGGCACCAGTAGTTCATCTACAAGCCCCTCCATGCTTCCTTCCACAAACAGAGCAATTATACATAACCTGCCCTTATTGTCCTACTTAAAGGGTCCCCGTATTTCTCGAGGTAGATGCCACTGAGACATTCCCCAACTGTGCACGACCTTGACTTTCACCCTTGTACAGATACGAAGTAGAAGTAGCAGTATTTTGATCTTCACCCTTAGTCTGTGAGTAATTTCCCTTCTGTTGACTACCCTGTCCTTTATTCCAATTTTTCTGTCTCTGTTTCCTTTTTTCTCTTTCTGCCTTCTGTCGGGCCTCCATTAACTTAGCTTTATCGACCAACTTAGCCAGTGTAGGAAAATCACTAGCAATCAGAACATTATATTGGCGAGCAATTAATCCTCTTCTGAAATGATCTACCCTGCTCACTTCTGTTGGCACTATATACAGAACATACTTACTTAATCTCTTGAACTCTTTCGCATATTCCACCACCGACATACTTAATTTCTTCTTTAACTATTCAAATTGCAGAGCACAATTCTGTTTCTCCCTTTCAGTGAAATTCTCATCTATCAATGCCTACTTAAACTCTGCCATGATGGTGGTTCATCCCCATATAACCTCTTTTAAATATTTCTCTGAAATCATTTCCACGCATCCTTCTTCAGTTGCATGCCCACTAACTCTATTACTTTCTCATCTGAGCATGTTAATCACTGAGCAATTTTGTCTAATTTATCCAAGAAATTCTGGGGATCTTCTCCCTTCACACGATTAAATTTAGGAGGATTCATCTTCCTAAAACCATTCACTTTAATACCCTCATCAGGTAACATCCTTCTACGTACTCTACGAGGTGGCTATGGTGGTCGAGGAGGCAGTCTTTCGGGTCGAGGAGCAGGTGGAACCTCTGCTGGAGGTGGTGGTGGCACCTCTTGTCATTGCTATCTCAATTCATCTAGTTCCTTTCTTAAATCCTGGATTTCCTGTCTCATCGCATCCATCATTTCAGGTTGTTACTGTTCCTACCATCTATTACCAACTGTAGGTTGCCTCGAACGAGGAAGTTCTTGACCAATATCTCTTATTGACGTAACATTAGATGAGATAGTAGGAGCAACACTCTCACTATCAGTATGAGATTCGTGTTCCTCTGGTTGCGACATCTAACAAAATAAAATATTTTACATTCTCAGTTCCATTAATTCAATATTTTCTATTTCCTAACATATAATGTATTATTCATCATATTGCAAACATTTATATACACACACATATCAAACAGTCATATTTTATATATATATTGAACATCTTCATCTTTTTTACACATGTCAACTTTTAAGTACAACCATGAGTTTATAGTACAAAAGAGCTCAGGGTATAACCAGTTAGCCCATAACAAGTTTACTTTTCACTAACTTACATAACTATTTTACATACACACATATTTCACAAATCCACTGCTGGGTCAGTACCTACACTCACTATTCCCTAACTTCATATACACATATATACATATCGTACATCCTATGTCACTTTCCTTTATGGAGCAACATTTTCTCTATCATAATCACGATACTTTGAGGCAGTACCACTCCTAATAACTGCTCGAGTAACATGTGCAGTAGACCTCAAACAGGCAGGAGTAAACTGGAATCTGGTAGGGCAATCCTCTGTAGTATGACCCTCTCTCCCAGAGGCCATACACAAATATGGTAATGGTCGAAAAGCCCATCCATATTCTCTCGTCATAGTCGTACACTACCTCTCATACTGTCTTCTTAACCATAACATATCTCTCTGAACTTTATAATATCTCCTCCATAAAGCTAAAATTTGCCTTTTCAGTCCTGCATTCTCTTCCCTATTCATTACTTGATCCTTCTCCAACTGTGTTATTCTAAGCTTCAAATCTATTGCCCACTGGGGCTCCTCCTCTACTGGATCCATCTGACAATCACATTCCCTAGAACTAGAAATAGCTTCAGGCATTTCCCTATCCAATGGCGTTTTCTTTTTGGTGGAATCTACATATAGCGATACATTTCACTCAATAATAACATTATTCACAGTTATAAAGTAATATTCAACCACATATCATATTTATATACCTATAATAGTATAGCAAAATTATAGACTTATAACAATAAATCACACAGAGATTTATAAACTTTGATACGTTGATCTATCTTAAGGATAACTCGAAGACAAAATGAAGTCCTATACTCCATGGTACTCTAATCTAAAGACACAGTTATAGTCTACATTAGACTAATTTTTACGCTCTGATACAACTCTGTCACACCCCATATTCTGGGGTACAACGATCCTAGGGCTTAGGGAGACTTAAAGTCACAAAAACTGTAGAATCCAATTAAACAATATTAATTATCATGTAACCAATACCCAGAATCCTAACCAGTAAACCCATCAAATATCCATACACTCCAATACATATATACTTATATCACATTAAGTATTAATAATTACAATACACACTATTATATATACTATATGTATACAATCCTACACTTTTATCACTAACAATAATTATACAATATTTACATTAATATCATAGAGCTCTAATAACCAATGAAAAGATAAAATTATTATATAACACAGTGTACAAGATACTCTCCAAGTGAAGTACCGGGAGTTAGAAATTACCTTGTGGACTTCTCTAGAGCCCCTGAAAAATAATAAACTACTAAAATTTGAGACAGGCTGAGTGAGTAAATAATAATATAATATAAATGTGGTAATAGAAGTAAATAGGTTTAGTATAATAACAAAAGGAATTTAATGAAAATAAATGAGACCATTTGCAACATCATTGTATGTTTGGTATACAATGGTATATTCTTTTAGCAGAAATTAGTAATTTGGAGATGCTATGTCCCCCAGAGAATTGAGAGTATTGGCCTAAGCCTTTCTCTCCAGTAATAACAATATATAGTTACAAAAGACTGAGAAGGTCTTATGGCTAGGATTACCCTTCCCAGCTAGGGTTCGGATATGCTTGCCCTATTCGTAGGCATACTTTGTGCACAAGGTCTGATGTAAACCCACATCATATGGGTATTTCTGCTTTACAATAAGAGTAAGGTTCTCAGTATATGACCAAGTTTAGTATATAGATAGTTGAAATTAACAGTAACAATTCAATGATCAATACTTTAAGCTTATTTCGCGTAAATGACCGTTTATAAATCAACATTTAACTTGAATACTATTTGGAAAAATTCAAAACAATCATGGTCTCAAAAAAAAAATACTACATACATTATTATATTATTATGTACTCACCACGTATTCCTTAGCTCCCAGTACTAACACAAACAGTAGGGATGCTCACAACCTTCTGTGGAACTTGATTTTCCTTTTTCTTTATTCCTTGATTCCACATTTCACATATCAATTAAACAATCATTTTCAATAAAAAAAAATCTATTTTTTTATTAGCACAATTTGCACATTAATTTCTACATATATCTTTGGTTTCTCATTTTTTTTTTAAATTTACTTTGGGAAAATGTCTATAAGCTATTAATTTCTCAAATTAATTACTAAATTATTCAATTGACATTTAATAAATGTTATTCTCATATTTAATTACAATTTAACTATTTTGTTTCCAAATAGTTTTGGTTGGCCGATCCCTAACTTCAGGAAAATTACATTTTCACCACTTTATTTCCAATTAAGTTCATGTTCTTCCAATTAACACCTAATCCAACCTAAATCAATCACTAATTCCATGAATATCAAATCCAAACCGCATTCCATCCCTTAGCTGAACCCTACTTGTCATTCCCTTCAAATTTTTGTTTCAATTTTCCAAATTGAAATTGAATTAACTCAATTAGAGTATATTAGATCACTTTTATTTTATCAATTGCATTTAATTCTAATTAGATACAAAACCCCAAAACCCCTAATTTACTTAAATTTTAACATTTGGGAATTTTTCTTTCCTTTGTTCAATCTCTAAATTGACTAAAGAATTATCTAATTGACATCTTAGGACATCTATTTCATTATTAAAATTCCAAAAGTAACATCAATTTCAAAAACTTTCTCATGATTGAACCAATAGGGATTTTTCCCCTAATTTTCATTTTTGTTCATTCCTTTCAATTTCTATCAAATGAACTATCATTCCACACTTCATTATTTTAATTAGAATCTTAATTAAATAAACAAAACCTCCTTCTCCATAATATTCAATAGCCCAAACCCAAGAGTAAGAAAAGAAGGAAAAATTTGCAATTCAACCAACTCACACACTCCTAACTCTTTTAAAATAAAAATTCAAGCTTAATTTCTTTGCTTACCTTGAAGATTGTTGATTTATTGTTGGATTTTTGAATGGTGACCGGTTGGATGGAGAGTAAAAGGTGAGTGTCTTCTATTTTTTCTTTTAGTTGGAAGATGATAAATGAAGAAGTAAGAAGGAAATTCTAGATTTATTGCTTAGTCACCAGTAATGAATGGTGAGGATGAGTTTAGTTAAATCCAATGGCTGACATTTTAATTCCATTATTATTTTTTTAATATTATTAATTATATAGATAATTACTCATTTTATTGGATGATGGAAATTCCAATTTTCACTTTATAGATTACTAATTTATGTCTAAATTTTGACTTATAAAAAATAACATGTGGGCTTCACCTTTAATTCCTATCATCTTTCTTATAATTTTTACCTCAACTAAATAAATTTTCCATTTATTTGCTAACATGGCCGGCCGGCCCTTATTGGGTCATTAGCCTATAATTCTGATGTTATATACTTACTCAAATTACTACCTTTAATTACTGATTATTTAATTACATCTTTCATTTTTCCTTTTATACCAATTCTTTACTTTGATTAAAATTTCCCACAATAAGAATTCTTCACACATACCAATATCAATTTTATCTATATAATTTCTCTATTGGTTCATGGTAAATTCCCAAAATCACATAATAAACATGTGAAAATTATCATAATTAAATAATTGAATAACTTAATTTGGCCTCTAAATTCTAGACTTTACCTAGGATATTACACTCGATCCCCCTTTAAGAAATTCGTTCTTGAATTTAGAAGACTTACCCGTCATGCCTCAAATATTTGAGGATATTTTTGCTTCATTGATTCCTCACTTTCCTATGTACATTCCTCTATATTGTGGTTCTGCCAATTTTCCTTGACCATTGGAATTTCTTTATTACGTAGTTTCTTTACTTGCCGGTTTAAAATTGCTATAGGAATCATAGGAAAGATTTTGGTCCAGTTCAATGATTTGAGGTTGTAAAACATGTGAGGGATTGGGTACATGTTTTCTTAACGTTGAAATATGGAACACTGGATGCACATGTTCCAATGACGGGGGTAAGGCCAGTCGATAAGAAACTTTGCCCATTTTGTAAAAAATTTCAAATGGCCCAATAAACCGTGGAGTTAATTTTCCTTTTTGTCGAAATCGCATTATACCCTTTATAGAGGAAATCTTTAAAAACACATGATCCACTACCATAAACTGGATATATTTTCTCTTCGGGTCAGCATAACTTTTCTGTCGACTGAATGCATTTTTCAACCTTTTTTGAATAATCTTCACCTTCTCAGTTGCCTCATTCACTAAATCAGAAGCTTCTATATACTGTTCTCCAGCTTCCGTCTAGCCTATCGGAGATCGACATTTTCGCCCATATAAAGCCTCAGAAGGAGCCATTCCTATAAAGGTATGATAACTATTATTATAGGCGAATTAAATAAGCGATAAGTATTTCTCCCATCTTCCCCCGAAGTCCAGAATACACATTCGAAACATATATTCAAGTGTCTGGATAATTCTCTCCGATTGTCCATCAGTTTATGGATTGAAGGCTGTACTAAAGTCCAACTGTGTTCCTAATGCTTCTTAAAGTTGTTGCCAAAATCTAGAGGTAAATTATGAACCTCTATAAAAAATAATTGAAACAGGAATTCCATGCAGCTTTACAATTTCATTGATATAAATCTAGGCATACTGTGCAACTGTATAAGTTATTTTAACCTCCAAAAAATGTGTTGATTTTGTTAAGCAGTCGACAATAATCGAAATAGAGTCATATCCTTTATGAGTCTTGGGTAACCCCACTACGAAATACATTGTTATTCGCTCTCATTTCCATTCAGGCAATTTGATATCTTGCAACAGTCCCAAAGGTTTCTGATGTTCTATTTTCACTTGTTGACAAGTGAGGCACGAAGTCACAAACTTTGCCATATTTTTTTTCAATCCTGGCCACCAATAATACTTCTTCACATCATGATACATCTTCGTAGTTCCAAGATGCATACTATAAGGAGTTTGATGTGCTTCTTAAAGAATTCTTTCCCGTAAATCATCTATACAAGGCACATATAATCTATCACCACGATAAAGCACATTCTCCCTTAACTTAAATTTTGAAGTTTGTCCTTTTCTCACTTCTTCTTTAATCTTCAACAACTGGTGGTCTCTATCTTGCATGGACTTCACTTCATCAATGATTTTTGGTCTTACTTGAAAATGAGCCAATAGTACTTGAGATTCATTTATTTCTAATAATAACCCATCAGTGAGTAGTTCTTTTAATTATTTCATAAGACATCTTCTTTGAACAGCCACATGTGAAAGACTTCTCATGGACTTTCGACTCAGTGCATTTGTTATGACATTCGCCTTTCCTAGATGATACAAAATCTGGCAGTCATAATCTTTCAACAATTCTATTCATCGTCTCTGCCTGAGATTCAGGTCTCACTAATTCATAATATATTGGAGACTTTTATGATCTATATAAATTTCATATTTTTCTCCATAGAGATAATGTCTCCAGATTTTCAATGCTAGAATTACTACTGCCATTTTTAAATCATAAGTGGGATAATTCATTTCATGCTTCTTCAGTTGTCTAGATGCATAAGCAATAACTTTACCTTTTTGCATCAAAACACATCCTAATCCTACTCTTGATTCATCACAATAAATGGCAAACCTGCCATCGCCCTCTGGTAATGATATAATAGGAGCAGAAATAAGATAATTCTTTAGCGTTTGAAAGCTTGCTTCACAATTATCATCCCACTTATACTTCACTTGTTTCCTGGTAAGTCGCGTTAATGGTGCAGCTATCTATGAAAAATCCTTTACAAATCAATGATAATAGCCAGTCATAACCAGAAAACTTCGTACTTCAGTCACCGTTGTGGGTCGAGGCCAATTTGCTACAACTTCAATCTTTTTCGGATCCACCTAAATCCCTTCTTTACTTACCACGTGGCCCAGAAAACACACACGGTCCAGCCAAAACTCACATTTAGACAATTTGGCATATAACATATGTTCTCTCAATGTCTGCATTACAATCTTCAAATGCTAAATATGTTCCTCTTTACTCTTCGAATACATTAGAATATCATCGATAAACACAATTACAAATTTATCTAGATATGGTCTAAAGACATGATTCATGAGGTCTATGAATGTAGCAGGTGCATTCATTAAAGCAAATGGCAATACAGTGAATTCGTAGTAACCATATCTAGTTCTAAAAGCTATTTTACAAATATCTTCTCCTCGGACCTTTACCTGATGGTAATCGGATCGGAGATCAATCTTTGAAAAATAACCAGCTTCTTATAACAGGTCAAACAGATCATCAATTCTCAGCAAAGGATATTTATTTTTCACCGTAACCTTATTCAACTGCCGATAATCTATACATAATCTCAACAATCCGTCTTTCTTTTTCACAAATAACACAGCAGCACCCCAAAGAGAACTACTATGTCTAATAAAACCCTTATCTAAAAGCTCTTGTAACTGAACTTTTAACTCCTTCAATTCAGAAGGTGCTATACGATATAGTGGTATTGAGATCGGCTAAGTACCCGACATTAATTTTATAGAAAATTCAATCTCTCTGTCAAGTGGCAATCCGGGTAACTCCTCAGGAAGATCTTCTACCACAGGTATCCCTGAAAACCCTTTAAGAGTTTTTTCTATATCTACCATATGGGCTAGAAATGCTTGGCACCCTTTCCTAAGTAATCTTTTCGCTCCCATAGTAGTAATAAGATTGGTCGATAAATCACTCTGATCTCCTTGATACATAAAATTATCACCATTACTTTGCTCGAAAACAATTTTCTTTTGTCTACAATCTATACGTGCATTATACTTAGCTAACCAATCCATCCCCAATATTGTATCAAATCCTAGAACATTTAATTCAATCAAATTTGCAAGAAATTTCCTACCTTCAATTTCAACTACACAGTTTTTAAATATATTTCTAACTTCTACAGTCTCCCCTAATGGTGTAGTAATAATTAAAGGTTATGTCATCAGTTCTTTGAGTTTATTCAGATTCTTCGCAAAGTATGGGGAAATAAAAGAATGGGTTGCCCTAGAATCAAACAAGCATCTAACAACACAGGACTGGATAGGTATTGTACCTGTCACAGTTGTATTTGAAACATGGGCATCATGCTGATTCAAGGCATATACTCTTCCTCCTTCTTTCCCTTCAACATGTCGAATTGCACCTGAGGTTTTCCCTTGTCCTCATCCTTTTCCCCTATTTCCTTGTCCCTAATTTTCAAGTCGATTCATTTGGACACTTGGTTGTGATGCTGCAGATGTTATATGTTGATCCCTTGTCTTAGGGCAGTCCATCACAAAGTGTCCCATTTCACCACAACGTAGACAGGCACCAATAGTTCATCTACAATCCCCTTCATGCTTCCTTCCACAAACAGAGCAATTATACACAACCTGCCCTTGTTGTCCTACTTGAGGGGTCCCCGTATTTTTTTGGGGTAGATGCTGCTGAGACATTCCCCGATTATGCACGACCTTGACTTCCACCCTTGTACTGATACGGAGTGGAAGTAGCAGTATTTCGATCTTGACCCCAAGTCTATGAGTAATTTCCCTTATGTTGACTACCCTGTCCTTTATTCCAATTTTTCTATCTCTGTTCCCTTTCTGCTCTTTTCGCCTTCTGCCAGGCCTCCATTAACTTAGCTCTATCGACCAGCTTAGCCAGCGTAGGAAAATCACTGGCAATCAAAACATTATATAGAGGAGCAATTAATCCTCTTCTGAAATGATCTACCCTGCTCAATTCCATTGGGACCATATACGGAGCATACTTACTCAATCTCTTGAACTCTTTCGCATATTCTACCACTGACATACTCGATTTCTGCTTTAACTGTTCAAATTGCAGAGCATGATTCTGTTTCTCCCCTTCAGTCAAATACTCATCTATCAATGCCTGCTTAAACTCTGCCTATGACTGTGGTTCATCCCCATATAACCTTTCTTAAATATTTCTCTGAAACCATTCCTACACATCCTTCTTCAGTTGCATGCCCACTAACTCTATTACTTTCTCATCTGAGCATATTAATCACTGAGCAATTTTGTCTAATTCATCCAAGAAATTCTGGGGATCCTCTCCCTCCTCACCACTAAATTTAAGGGAATTCATCTTCCTAAAACCATTCACTGTAATACCCTGATCAGGTAACATCCTTCTACATACTCTACGAGGTGGCTGTGGTGGTCGAGGAGGCAGTCTTTCAAGTCGACGAGCAAGTGGAAACTCTGCTGGAGGTGGTGGTGGCACCTATTGTCATTGCTGTCTCAATTCATCCAGTTCCCATCTTAAATCCTAGATTTCTCGTCTCATCGCATCCATCATTTCAGGCTGTTCCTGCTCCTGCCCTCTATTACCAACTGTAGGTTCCCTTAAACGAGGAGGTTCTTGACCAACATCTCATATTGACGCAATATTAGATGCGACAAACAAGAGCAACACTCTCACTATCAGTATGAGATTCGTGTCCTCTGGTTGCGACATCTAACAAAATAAAATATTTTACATTCTCAGTTCCATTAATTCAATATTTTCTATTTCCTAACATATAATGCATTATTCATCATATTGCAAACATTTATATACACACATATATCAAAAAGTCATATTTTATATATATATTAAACATCTTCATATTTTTTACTCATGTCAACTTTTAAGTACAACCATGAGTTTATAGCACAAAAGAGCTCATGGTATAACCAGTTAGCCCATAACAAGTTTACTTTTCACTAACTTACATAACTATTTTACATACACATATATTTCTCAAATCCATTACTGGGTCAGCACCTACACTCACTATTCCCTAACTCCATATACACATATATACATATCTTACATCTTACGTCACTTTTCTTTACGGAGCAACATTTTCTCTACCAGAATCACGATACTCTAAGGCAGTACCACTCCTAGTAACTCCTTAAATAACACGTGCAATAGACCTCAAACTAGCAGGAGTAAAATGAAATATGGTAGGGCAATCCTCTGTAGTATGGCCCTCTCTCCCAAAGGTCATACACAAATATGGTAATGGTCGAAACGCTCATCCAGATTCTCTCGTCATAGCCAACCACCACCTCTCATACTGGCTTCTTAACCATAACATATCTCTCTGAACTTCATGATATCTCCTCCATAAAGCTAAAATTTTCCTTTTCAGTCCTGCATTCTCTTGCCTATTCATTACTTGATCCTCTTCCAACTGTGTTATTCTAAACTTCAAATCTATTGCCCACTGGGGATCCTCCTGTACTGGATCCATCTGACAATCATGTTCCCTAGAACTAGAAATAACATCAGGCATTTCCCAATCCAGTGGGCTTTCTTTTTGGTGGCATCTACATATAGCAATACATTTCACTCAATAATAACATTATTCACAGTTATACAGTAATATTCAACCACATATCCTATTTATATACCTATAATAGTATAGCAAAATTATAAACTTATAATAATAAATCACACAGAGATTTATAAACTTCGGTACATTGATCTATCTTAAGGATAACTCGAATATAAAATGAAGTCCTATGCTCCATGATACTCTAATCTTAAGACATAGTTATAGTCTACATTAGACTAATTTTTAAGCTCTAATACCACTTTGTCACACCCCACATTCTAGGGTGCAACGATGCTAGGGCTTAGGGAGACTTAAAATCACCAAAACCTATAGAATCCAATTAAATAATATTAATTATCATGTAACCAGTACCCATAATCCTAACCAGCAAACCCATCAAATATCCATACACTATAATACATATATACTTATATCACATTATGTTTTAATAAATACAATACACACTATTATATACATTATATGTATACAATCCTACACTTTTATCATTGATAATAATTATACAATATTTATATTAATACCATGGAGCTCTAATAACCAATGAAAAGACAAAATTAATATATAACACAGTGTACAAGATACTCTCCAAGTGAAGTACCGAGACTTGGAAATTACCTTGCGAACTTTTCTAGAACCACTGAAAAATAATAAACCACAAAAATTTAAGATAGGCTCAGTGAGTAAATAATAATATAACATAAATGCGGTAATAGAAGTAAATAGGTTCAATATAATGACAGAAGGAATTTCATGAAAATAAATGAGACCATTTGCAATAACATTGTATGTTTGGTATACAGTGGTATATTCTTTTAGCAGAAATTAGTAATTTGGAGATGGTGTGTCCCCTAGTGAATTGAGAGTATTGGCCAAAGCCTTGCTCCCCAGTAACAATAGTATACAGTTATGTAATACCCCGAACATTCATGTATTAACTTCTAATTGATGATTTGAATGAGTTACAAGTGTTTGAGCAAGTTAAAAGAGGAGTAGCGAACGCTCCTACCTGGTAATGATGAAAGAATGAACAGTCACGTGAACAGTAATATTTCGACTTCGGTCTTCGACCTTCGTCTTTAGTCTTTATTTACTCAAGGCTTCTTCAGAAAATTGGGGATGAACGCTCGTTCAGCATGGTGAACGCTCGTTCAAAAGCTCTCTGTGTGAACAGTAGAGATATTGACTTAAAGACTTGAATTTTACTTAGTAATGTTGCAGAGCCAAAGTCGCGAACGCGACAGTGGGCGCGACTCAGGACGCGAACGCTTCTGCCTGATTTGGACAAATTGGTTTAAAGAGAATAG
>CATKHJ010339493.1:0-26579 GCA_949750685.1 Vernicia montana | reverse complement strand
CCTCCCCCCACCCCCCCCCCCCCCCCCCCCCCTCTAAAGATGGAGCCTGGTTAGAGAGAAACAAGCCCATCTTGGACAAAAGAAATTGATGATGAGAGGATAATGACTCGATAAAAAAGTCAGCTAGCTGCATGTTGGAGCTAACATGAACTGGTGAAATGAAGCCCACTTTATACTTGTCTCTGACCAGGTGGTAATCTATCTCCAAATGCTTGGTTCTTGGTTGTGATATGGATAGCAGCTTGATTATCACAATATAAAGGGATGGGCAATAAAAAAAAGGTAAGTGGAACTCCTTGAGCAAATAAGAGATGTACTGCAATTCACAAACAAATGTGCCCAAGCTCCTGTATTCTTCTTCAGCATAATGTCTGGCCTAGTTAAGTTCAGATAAAGTAGTCTGCCTACAAGCCTCCTATACTGATATGGATTGTCAATTAGTGGACTCTCTTCAGTTGCTAATTTGATGTGAGAAGGAAGTGGTGTAGCAGCAGGTTTGGCTGCTACTAAGCCAGTATCTTGCAATATATCTAAGACATATTTTCATTGATTTATGTAAAGGCCTTTAGAATTCCTTGCCATCTCCAAGCCAAGAAAGTATCTTGCTGGACCTAAGTCTTTGATGGTAAACTGAGTATCCAGATATTTCCTGACTTCTATAATTTGCTGCAAATCAGAACCAGTCATAAGAACATCATTTACATAAATAATGAGAGCAAGAAAGTGAGTAGCATATGATTGAGTGAACAGGCAATGATCATGTGGTGATTGCTTCAAGCCATAACTCTGCAACTTATTTGTGAATTCCACATTCCATTGCCTAGAGGTTTGTTTAAGCCCATATAAAGACTTTGTTAACTTGCAGACCTTTTTTGTTGGAACTGAATAGCCAACATGAGGCAACATATACAAGTCTTCATCTATAAATCCATGAAGAAACGCATTATTGATATCAAGTTGATGGATAGGCTATGATTGTGCAGCTGCTACAGCAAGAAATAGCCTGACAGTAACTGATTTATCCATAGGAATAATAATAATAATAATAATATGCTCCAAGAGGAGTATACAAATGCCACTTTTTGAAAGGTAGTGTTCACTCACTATTAATGCAAAAAGGAAAATATGAAAAGCCTTTAGAATCCAATGAAACCTAAGTATTTATAGATGAAAATGACCATTATGTCTATTGGTAATAGACATATCTATTGATGGCAACTATTCCAAATCATTGTATCTATTTGTAATAGACATGTCTGGTAAAGGCAGCTATCCAAACTATTGTGGCCGTTTGTGTAAGACACCAGTTAACTACTATTTTGAAAATCTACTACAACTCCTCACCATTTTCAAAATATAGTCAAAATATTCATCTAACAACAATTCTAAAATTTATATGCATAAATAATAGTATCTTGTTATTTGAACCAATACAACAAGTTTGCAGTAGAAACATTCACTCATATAATTTAATATACCATAAATATTCACAAATAGGTGACACATTATAGGCCTTGTCTCCGTATCTCTTCGTGAGTGTTTGGAGCCAAGCCCTTGAACCTTTTGAAGCGGCCACACTTCCCACTTATATAAGAAGGTCTATTTAAAGTATCCCACAATTTTAATACTTTGACAAATTGCCGATAAATCTTGAACAAACTGTAAACTAATTGATAAACTCCATTGGAGCAACACTCAATCTCAGAGAAAATATCTTCTAAAGGTAAAGTAAGTAAACAAAAAATACAATATTGCTTACAAAAAACTCTCGAAACTACCCTTTATATACAAGTAAACTAACTTGCCAGCTCAACAAGAACTAATAACAGATTAAGTAAAATATCTATAGCAAGCTAAGAAATAAATTAACTTACATCCCCCCTTCAAGATGGAGCCTAGTTAGAGAGAAACAAGCCCATCTTGGACAAAAGAAATTGAAACTGATGAGAGGATAATGACTCGATAAAAAGGTCAGCTAGCTGCATCTTGGAGCTAACATGAACTGGTGAAATGAAGCCCACTTTATACTTGTCTCTGACCAGGTGGCAATCTATCTCCAAATGCTTGGTTCTCTCATGGAAAACTAGGTTGGCTGTGATATGGATAGTAGCTTGATTATCACAATATAAAGGGATGGGCAATAAAAGAGGTAAGTGGAACTCCTTGAGCAAATAAGAGATGTACTGCAATTCACAAACAAATGTGTCCAAGCTCCTGTATTCTTCCTCAGAAGAAGACTTAGAAATTGTTGTATGTTTCTTTATCTTCCAAGAAATAAGGGAAGAGCCTAGAAAGATGTAATAGCCAGTGAGAGAGCAAGCTACCCAATCTGCATCTGAATAGGCAGTTAATTGAAATGAAATGTGAGCAGGAAAAAATAATCCATGAGAAGGACAACTCTTTAAGTATCTAACAAGATGAGTTGTAGCTTCCCAATGAGAGACCAATGGAGCACTCATGAATTGACTCAGTTGCTAGGTAGCAAAATTAATGTCTGGCCTGGTTAAGTTCAGATAAAGTAGTCTACCTATAAGCCTCCTATACTGATATGGATTCTCAAATGGTGGACTCTCTTCAGTTGCTAATTTGATGTGAGATAGAAGTGGTGTAGTAGCAGGTTTGGTTGCTGCTAAGCCAGTATCTTGCAGTATATCTAAGACATATTTTCATTGATTTATGTAAAGGCCTTTAGAATTCCTTGCCATCTCCAAGCCAAGAAAGTATCTTGCTGGACCTAAGTCTTTGATGGCAAACTGAGTATCCAAATATTTCTTGACTTCTATAATTTGCTGCAAATCAGAACCAGTCATAAGAACATCATCTACATAAATAATGAGAGCAAGAAAATGAGTAGCAAATGACTGAGTGAACAAGCAATGATCATGTGGTGATTGCTTCAAGCCATAACTCTGCAACATATTTGTGAATTCCACATTCCATTGCCTAGAGGTTTGTTTAAGCCCATATAAGGACTTTTTTAACTTGTATATGTAAACTCTTAATTTTTCACCCTCATGATGCTACCGCAGCTTGACACATGCTGCATTTCATACGCTACACAGAGCCGGTACGGCGGTCCCGCAAGCCTGTTAGCGAGCAGGGGTCAAGGAGGCAGCGCCCCCGGAGCAAAAATTGGCTTTCAGTTATCATACTACAATGATAATTAATTTCGGTTCCACCGCCACTGACTGGTAATTTTTTAGATTTCAAAAACTCCCGAAAACTGACCCGGAAAACCCCAAAAAATCGAATCAGAGGGCGAGCGGCCCGAAAATCCGGTCGCCTAGTGGACGTCCGCTAGGCTAGCCGGCATGTGTCCGCGAGGTGGCCTCATGGAAGCCGCGAGGCACGTTGGCGGACATGCCACCATGACTCGTAGCCTCCGCAAGCCACCTCGCGTGTCTGCACTGACTCGCCTGCTGCACGTCAGTGACAAACGCGTCAGGTCAGACCTGACGCGTCTGACCGGCCGCCAGCCCTACCGGCGCGTCCACCAGCTCCCCTAGCGGACGCTGCGAGGCCTTATCGCTGTCGGTCGCCTTTTTGCCATTTTACTCTTTTACCCCTCATTTTTTTTTGCTTTTGAAGCCCCTTTTGGTCTTTTTTCACCCCCACCTGCTCCTATAAATACCCTCCTATTTTTCCTTTCAAAACACACCTCAAGCACTTGTTGATTGGCTATTCATTTGCTTCTTCTCTCTCTCTCTCTCTCTCTCTCTCTCTCTCTAATTAGTTTTCTTACTCATTTTAAGTAATCCCAATTAGTTAATTAATTAAAAATTAATTTTAATTAATTAATTCTTTCAATTAATCTCCACCCACTTTAAATTAGTTAATTAATTAAAAATTAATTTTAATTAATTAATTAATTTTCCAATTAGTATTCACTCAACTTGATTAATTAATCCTTTTAGTTAATCACTTTAATTAATTAATCCTTTTAATTAATTAAAATTAGGTAATTAAGCAAGCAAATCATCAAATTAATTTCCTACAAGATTAATTTAAATCCATCATCCAAAACTGATAAAACAGTATTTCGGCCCGAAAAATCACTCTGCCCACTCAAAATCCCCCCAAAGAGAAGGTACATCATCTTCTCTCACCAACTCCAAAATCACCCCAAATCAAACCAATCAAATATGATCGATCCTTAAACCCCTCCATCTCATATTGGAACGAACTACATGAATTTTGATCCCCATTCAGTGGGTTACGTAGGCACACTTGGAATCTAAATCCAAATCAATCCCCTTCCCCTTTTATCTTCCATGTAAATGTCAATCCAAGTATCTCCTTAACTTATGGATGCTTTTAAATACTTGCTTTTTATTTTCCTCGTACCTCTCATAATTATGCCATGCTCATGCATTATAAATCGTCATTAATATTTGTCATTCATGAAATCAAATTTCAAAGTTAAATTAAACCAAATAGCCAAAATGAGATTATTTTTAAAACCAAAAACCTAGTCCCCGAACTCAACCTGGTTCGAGGACTAGTAACTTTATCCTTGGGTAAATTAATCAAAGATTAATAAATTTGAGTCAAATTGGGTTTTTCCTTAATTTTTTCATTTAAATAAATTAGGGTGGCGACTCCCGAATCTCTTTCAAAAATCAAACATCAATATTCTGAGGCGATAGCCGCTTCCAATCGTGAGCACTGAAACTTGTACCTTAACCTCCCTTAAAAATCGTTTAGTCTTTCATTAAGGCATTCCTGAGTGAAGGGAAAGGCGTTCGGGCGAGGCCTCACAGCAGACCTTATTTGCTGAAACTGAATAGCCAACATGAGGCAACATATACAAGTCTTCATCTATAAATCCATGAAGAAACGCATTATTGATATCAAGTTGATGGATAGGCCATGATTGTGCAGCTGCTACAGCAAGAAATAGCCTGACAGTAATTGTTTTATCCATAAGAGAGAAGCTCTTTGTATAGTCTTGCCCCTCTACTTGATTATAGCCTTTAGCCACCAGTCTGGCCTTATACCTCTCAACATTACCATTAGGGTTGAACTTGACCTTATAAACCCATTTAGATCCAATGGGTTTCTTTCTTGGTGGTAAGTCAGTAATCACCCAAGTGTGATTGAGTTCTAAGGCATAAAATTCTTTCTGCATTGCTTCAATCCAATATGGATCTTGCTTTGCTTAATTGTAATTCTTAGGCTCTTGTATAGTTGAAACAATAGCTACAAATCTCATATATGATTGATCAAATTGTGTAGGAAAAGAATTGGGATACAGTTGCAAAGGATATGAAATTTTAGGTGTATGGTGAGGTATGGAATTAGGTGCAAGAGGTAAAGAATCAGTGGTATGTATGGAAGAAACAAAATATGCATCCACTTTGGCTTGGTAATTGTTCTGGTATTGTCTAAGAGGATTTGCTAAAGGAGGAGGTGGAACAGGTAAAAAGGCTGAATGTGGAGATGCAGGATCTAGTGTATCATGGTACTAAGGAAGCAGGTGAATGTGATGATGTGAGATGAGGTGTGGATGGAATTGGTGATTGTAAGACTGAGTTATTAGGTAGGACTAATACAGGTAAAGTAACAGAAGTAGGTAACACTATAGAAGTATTTGGTATAGGGTCATTATGAATGGGTAATGTAGTATTAGGTATAGCAGTAGTTTTAGTAGCAGGTAACAAAAAATCATCTGTAATAGAAGCAATTGGTAAGACAACAGGTGAATCATTAGGAGCAAAAGGAGGTGAAGAAACAGAATTTTTAAAAGGAAATATTTCTTCATGAAAAATGACATCTCTCGAGGAATATATGGTGTGATTGTCTAAATCATACACTATGTAGGCTTTTTGACCTATCAAATATCCTATAAAAACACATCTATAAGCTCTCTGGTCAAATTTTGTTTTTGAAGGCTTAGTACTTGTTACATAGCATAGACAGCCAAAGGTTCTAAGATTAGTATAATCAAGTATTTTATTATAAAGAAACTCAAATGGTGTTTTCCAAGACAAAACAGATGAAGGTAGCTTGTTAATAAGGTAAGTTGCAGTTAAGATTGCCTCCCCCCAGAATTTCAAAGGTAATTTGGAATGGAACATCAAGGCTCTTGCAACTTGCAGTGGGTGTTTGTGTTTTCTCTGCACAACACCATTTTTGCTGTGGAGTGTATGGACAAGTCTTTTGGTGCAAAATGCCATTGTCAGCAAATAAAGTTTGTGTAACATCCCAGGCATTCTTAAGTTGCCAGAGACTTGGAGATAATTTGGAACTAAGTTAGAGGGAGGAATTGAGGGATAAAATATAAGAAAAAGGTTCAAAACCCTAAATCAAGCGTGAGTTTGGACATTGATATGTTAGGCCTGAAACCGACAGACTCCGACTCTGTAATTTTTCATCGAAAATAATTCAAGGGAGATTTATGGAAATATTATTAAATAGGATATTAGAACTCTAAAGATGGTATTAAAAATATTAATAGACAGTAATAACATAGTTTAGAACAAAAACAGGTGGATGATAGGACGTTAAGTACCAAAAACCTAAAAGGCGTACAGGTTCGAAAATCGAGACTCCTAGAGTGGATTGGCAAATTCTGACCCCGGAATGGATTTTTATATTTTATTTGGATAATTTAGGACAATATAAGGATATTAGAAGTGATGAAATCCAAAAATGAAGTTGGAGTTTAATATAGAAAATACATAATCACAATCGGTACGCTACACTCGTAACTAACGAATTTCGATTTTTCAGAAATTTTAATTTAACTAAAAATAATACTAGACTTAGTAAGTTGTAGGCAAAAAGGGCAAAAGTGTAATTTTCTTTAAAAAGATAATTATTATTTTTTATTAAGGTAAAAAAATAAAAAAATAATAATAAATATATAACATAAATAGATGTCAAGGGGCTGGCCAAGGGAGAGTGATCAAGGGTGAGGAAAGTGCCAAAATTGAAAATAAGAAAAAAAAAATCAAAAAGAAAAGGAAAAATATAAATGGAAGTAGTTAGGAAGATAAGGCTCATTGTCTTTCATTTCATAAAATCTTTACTAAGAAAAGGAAGAGAGAAAGGTAGATAGAGAAAAGAAAAGAAGGAGAAGAAGAAGAAGAGGAAAAGAATTTTTGAGATAAGATTAAAAAAAGTAGTTTTTCCATATATATAAATATGTATGTTGTGTGATGATGATGATTATGATATAGTATTAATTGTGTGGTTATGTTGATTGAGTTAAGGTTAGAGAAATGAGATTTTAAAGTTTATAAAAGATGAATTAATAAGTGAAAAAGACTTAATTGAGGTAGTTTTAGAAAAAATGAGTAAGAAATGAAAGAATTAGATAAAGGAAGCAAGAAGTAAGAGGTGATAGATTTAGGGTTTGAAAAGTGCTAGAACTTTAGAGGGGAAATAGAACCCTAAGGAGCACTAATTTGAAGAAAGTAAAAATATAAAAATTGTATCTTGATGTCTTTATTTCATTTATCTAGAATAAAGTTTAAATTAATTCTCGTTATTTTTGGATATATGGGAAGGAAAAAGAAACAGCTTCCTGCCTTGAGATTTTAGAAAGTTTGAGGTCAGTTTCGAGTATTTTAGGGTAGAAATTTGAAGATGACTAAAACATAAGAAATGAACCTTGATATGTAAATTAATAAGTTGTGACAGGATAACTAGGCTGGCAGAATTTCTGATAATTAACCATTAAGTTGAACCACAACTAGTTTTATCAAGTATATAAATTCCATCATAGACCTTAGCCACTGCCAACACTTGTCTAGTCTATAGGTCCTGAAATGAACAATGTGTTTCATAAAAGATCACTGTGATGTTCATAGTCTGTGTTAATTTGTGAACTAACAACAAATTGAACTGAAAATATGGTATATGCAGTACTTGTTTTAAGGCTATGCTAGATTGCAAGGTCACTATTTGTAATACCCGAGATTTTCATAGCCTATTAGGGTTATGAAAATGATATAGAATATAAGTTCTATAGATAATACATTGTAAAATTGATAATGGGAATATATGAAACCTTTGTTTGTTTTATATGATTAAGTGCATTGTAGAATATTTTTAATGAATATATGTATTTTTATGGGTTTAATTAAATTGAAAGGAGTAATGTATCAATTATTATAGAGTATATGATGATATAGGAAAGTCGGAATTAATATGCTAATGAAAAGGAACGAAAGAAAGTTACGGAAAATTTTACGATCGGGAAATAGTTCGGTTGGGCTTTTAATTGGGCTTTTGGATTTTCAAGTCCAAATTATTGTTATGGCTGGCCCACTACTGTATAAATTTATAGAATTTTATTTTTATTAAGTTAAGAAATGATAATAAGAAGAAAAGATGGTGGAAAAATTGGTTTTGGCTAGTAAGACTCCAAAGTTGACTAAAAGTCAACTTACTTAAGCTAATGGAACTCTTCTTTTCTCTACATCAAGACCAAGTTCATTCTTTTATTTTATTCGCCATTTATATGTGCATAGTCACCATAACACCTAAGAGAGATCAAGACCATTGGTTTTAATTAAATCATGACCATTTATGTTAATTCCATCATAGCCATTTGATTGTTGAAGTTGAAATCACCACCATCCAAGTTAACAACATATAAGCCAAATTTTTGCCTATTCTCCTCACTTGTGCCGTATCATCCAAAGAGCAAGAAAGAAAACAAAACTCTCCCAAACACCAAAAAGCTATCATCTTGTTCTTACTTTCAAAATTAGCAACTAAATTTCCTAAAGGTAAAGAGTTAGTGCTTAATGATTCCTTTTATTGTTTCTAGTATAATTTTGGTGTGTGATTGTAGATATTTCTTTTTCTTTTCATTTCTATGATTTGGTAAAGGTAAAGGAAATCATGGAAAAGTTAAATTAAATTTTTTATGTTAGGGAATATGATAATTGGAGTTCAGTATTTGAGGTTTTATAAGTGAAATTGGAGAAAGAAAGCATGAAATCCAAGTTGGGAATTCCTTCCACCATGGTTCGGCCAAATTGGATTTTTGGGAAGTGTTCTAAATTTATTTTAATGATATCTAAGATCATTTGGGGTGTCAAAAAGTGGATTGGAAGTTTCAAATTGAATTATAGTGATTTTATACAAAACTTGAAATTTTGGAGGCATAATCGAAGTTAAAAGGGAAGTGTATGATTTAATGATTGTTTTTGATGTTTAATTGATTCTATAGGCTTATAATCATATTAATTTCATTATTCAAAGGTCAATTTAAGAATTGATTAAGAAATTATAGGTTTTTCCCAAATTACCCTAATATGGCAAAATTAGGGATTTCATAAATTAAAGTGATTTCCTTTCAAATTGATTGATGGGTATTGATTGTTTAAATGTTAATTTGATGATTCCATGATCAATTTGATGTTTGAATATGGAATTGATAATTTTTCCAAATTCTAGGGTTTATGGAGCAAATTAGGGATTTTGAGATTTAAGTTTGAACTTTTGCAATTGATTGATTAATTAAGTTTAGAAATGGAGCAATTTGAAGTGTATAAGGTTAATTTGAAATATAGTTATTAAAAATGGTTTTTTCCCCAATTTGATGGATTAAACTCAATTAAAGATTTTAAAGATTTTAGTGGAATTAATTCCATTGAACATTGGAAAATTATTTGGGATGATTCCAAGTAAGGAATATGAAATTAAATTGTAAAATGTGAAAGGTAAAAGAATTAACTCTTTGATGGGGTATTCAGTCAACTTATAGAATAATGAGTAAAAATGTTAATTTGAGCAAAGGGATATGTATGATATTATTTAATGTGTCTTAACCATGATATCATGAGATAATGCAAATATGGTTAAGAATGGGAAAAGTGATAATAAGGTTAAATTAGAATATGGTTAGTGATGGTAAAGGAATAGTGATTAATGTGCAACTTGTGTAATGTGATTGTAGAATCAAAAGGTAATTGTATTGTTCGAGATACCGAGGAATCTCATTTTATTTTACATTGAGTGCTAATTAGGAGCTAAGGAGTTCAATGTGAGTACTTAATAATATTATATGCTTTGTGCCTTAAATATGAGCATTTATGTTCAATCATTTCCTTATTGAAATGCATTGCAACTCTTTGGCAAGCATTATTTGCCTTATTGTTTATTAAGCCAAATCGAGAAAATATTTATTTATGGTATTTGGCCACATTAGCCTATATTGATTTGGTCTTATAATGTGACCAATGATGGAAATTTAATTGTTATTGATGTATTATCCACTGAATCATTTCATTGATAGAAAATATATATTGTTATAATGATACTATGATAAGCAGAATACTCCTTTGATGTGGGACAATATATCGGACCTTGTGCACAATGGTAATGGGACTCGTGGATAGGGTAAGAGTATCCGAACCTTAGCTGGGAAAGATTTAATGTCCCCAGTACATATGACCTGATCAGTTGTGCGTGTGACTGGGTATATGGGAGTGAGTAAGGCATAGGCCGCCACTCGATTGTTTATGGGGGAAACACACCGTTTCCGATAAAGAAATTATTTCTGCTAAAGATATAATATTTGTTGTAAATGTGAAAGTTGTTCCATAAGGACAATTTTGATTAACATCGCTTTATTACTATAATGAGCCACCATTGTTCATACATCATTTGTTTATCCTGTATTATATTATTCTGTACTCACTGAGTTTTATCTCATTTCATAGTTGTTGTTTATTTTCAGGACCAATTGATAGATCAGTAAGGTAAATTCCAAGTTCTATATCTCCGCTGGGAAATTGCACTGCTATTTTGGTGTTATGGTATGGTTATGCAATATTTTCGAAAGTTTCACTCTAGAGCTTCATGAATTTTAAAGTCTGTAATAATGATATAACTTAGAATATTATTGGTGTGGTATGTGGTTTGGTACAACATTATTATTGTCCAAGAACTTAAATAATTTATGGGTGAGCTGCAATTAAACTACTGGAAAATGGAGTTCAAAAGTAATATGCATGAAATTGGTATTAAGTTGATATCTGTTTATTTCATAGATAATTAATATGGTAATTGGTAATAAGGAATGGTAACTATGGTTTCGATCTTGGGATAAGGGTAACATAGAAATTGATGGAAGTTAATAATTAATAAAGGGGTTCTACAGGTTTAGGTGACCTTACGTCTCCCTATGCCCTAGGACAGTCAAGGCTTAAAATTGGGTCGTGACAGCTGCATCCACCATTAATGGATTACAGAGCTTGATTTTTATTGTGTTGTACATGATTGTTGTTAATTTAAACACTGAGACTAAGACTAAAAATCGAAGAGCTAAATAAATTAATATCTCTATGTTCTTACAAGGTTTGTTACAATGATATTTATAGAAGGAAGAGACACATTTCAAGGCTCCATTAAAGGCTTGATTGATGGAATGCTAGTTGTCCAAAACGTGCAGATGAAGAAGGACTTGGCTAGCAATGTACATGCTGGTTGTATGTTTTTGACTTTAATATTAGAAGCTTATTCTTCTTCTTTTCACACTAACACAACCCCCCCCCCCCCCCCCCTCCCTCTCTCTCTGTCAAACTCAAAGTGGTATCGTAAATGTCAGCTTAAGTTTGCTCAGTAGATTTGAAAAACGGGTTGAAGCAGAAAACATAATACATATTAAAAGACTAGTTAAACAAATTGAAAACAGGAAATAAAGACATACCAACTGATAAGCGTAGTAGAACGGTAAAATAAATCTGAAAAAATTCCATGAAGACAGAATATCTGGTTCCTCTATTTTAAAGAGTATGGAGCTGAAAAACATAAACAAAGTCGGAATCTGATAACATATACTGAAAACTAGTGACAGAGTCGAAATCTGGTAAAACATATCAGATTTTGACACGTGGCGAAACACATGAAAACAAGAGACAAAGTCTGAAAATTGATAAAACAAATGCCATAAATGGCTTTAGAAGGCCAAAAAATTAATTCATACGGCCCAAAAGATGAGATAAATTCAGAAACTGGTAAAACATATACCATAAATAGATTCAGAAGGGCAAATATGGATTCAAAAGGCCCAAAATAGAAGATTGAGCCACAAAATGATAAAATAGAGATCGAAAATAGATTCAGAGGGTCTAAAAATTTCAAGAATCAGTATTGGTTCATATAGAACCGGTCGGAAAAGGGTCGAACCGGGCGACAAAATAAATACTAAAAATTGATGTAGAGTCGAAAAAAAATATAGATAGAGACAAAATTTTGAAAAACAAACTGCAAAATTGATTTCAAAAGGTCTAAAAAACCTTGGGAACCAGTCTTGGTTCATTCAGAACCGGGAGGAAAGGGGTGTTGAACCGGGAGGCCACAGAAACATAAAAAAATTGAGGTAGGGTCGAGAACAGATGGGCAGAAGCAGAATTTTGCAAAATGGACATCAAAATTGGATTTAGAAGGTCCAAAAGCCTTAGGAACCGATTTGGTTTTCTTTAGAACCAGGCAAAAATTGGTTGAACCGGTTGGTTAAAGCAAATTGAATCAGTCTGGTCAGACAGAGAACTAGATCACAGGTCGAGTCGGATCAGAAAATGGGTTGGTTCAGATGGCCCACAGGTCAGCATGCGGGTCGAGTCGAATTTGGGTCATTGGAACAGTGACGTGGCAAGAAGCGAGTCCATGTTTGACACATGGTATGATATAACTGGGCCACGTGTTAGACACGTGGCGAAACATGATTGGACAGGACATTTAGATAGGCAGGATATTGGTCCCACGAATAACACGTGGCTGAATTTCACTGGGCCACTAGATGACACATGGCGTGGCAGGATTGGACAGAGTTGATGACATGTCATGACGTGGCAACGATTGGGCAGATGACATGGCACATGATGACGTGGCAGAGGTGATAGCGAGTGACACGTGTTAGCTCCTGATTGTATAACGTGATGATGTGTCACCACATGGTGATGACATGGCACCATGTGGCATCGTCTTCTACCTTCAGCAGCGCGTTACGCACATGGAGAACAACTCAGCTTCTAGCGGTGGCCCGTGAGAGCTCATTTGGTGGTCCGATTGATCGCCTTTGAATCGGTTTGGAGAAAGGAAGAAATTGGTCTATGGAAACGACCAATTTGGTTACCAAAAACAAATTAAAAATGTTGACAAAATGCTTTTGTGAATTAAAAACAAAACAAAAAGTTTGTGGAACTGATTTTCAGAGATATTTTGGCTCTGATACCATGTTAATTTAAATACTGAGACAGAGACTAAACATTGAAGAGCTAAATATATTAATATCTCTATGTTCTTACAAGGTTTGTTACAATGATATTTATCATTTCAAGGCTCCATTGAAGGCTTGATTGATGGAAGACTAATTGTCCAAAACGTGCAGATAGAGAAGGACTTGGCTGGCAATGCACATGTTGGCTGTATGTTGTTGACTTTAACATTAAAAGTTTCTTCTTTTCACACTAACAATTGTATTTAGTGGTATGAGCTTTAAATTTATTTTTCCTCATAATTAATGATTTTTTTTTTCGCATTTGTACAAGGTGATTGAATTTGGCTAAAAAAATAGCCTTTTTTTTTTTTTTTTTTAGTTTCTGTTTTTATTTTTGCCTAATTGTTAATTTAATTGTGTCGCATTTTCTTTTTCTTTCTAGGTTTGAATTTGAATTTTCAAATTCATAATTTTTAGAGAGCTTGAATATATACACTACAAAGTTTTCTTTTTAGTTTTATAGAAACAATAAATATACGAAATGTATATTAACTATATATGAAATATATATTAGTTATATACTAATTATATATAAATATATATAAAATATATACGAAAAATTACATGAAATAGATGTTATTTCATGAAACATAACAAATGTATACCAAATATTAAATATATTCTAGACATATACCAAAATGTTCAAATATACCACAAAAAAGATTTTTCAATTGAACCTTTTGAAATAAATCAATTGGTGACAAATCCATTTTTTTTTAATTTTAATTTTAATTTTTTTTTATAAATTTATTTATTCATCCTAGCTCAAATTTTCTTCTTCACAAAAAAAAAAATCAATTTTCTTCTTATACCACATCTTATCCATTTTTATTTACATTTGAAATTTAATTGTTTGGATGACATATAGGATTTAAAATTTTAAATCCTTATATTTGAAATTTGATTGTTTGGATGAGAATAATGAATATTTAAAATTCAACATTTTAAATTAATTTTTAATAAAAAAAATAATTAAATATTTATTTTTACCACTTAATTGATATAATTATTTTTTTATTAATTATTAAGATAATTTTATGAAATAAAATATTAAAATTGACATATATGACTTATCGACATATTATACCTATGTAATATTATTTTTCATTATATTTTATTTGGTTTTTGTTTTGTTAATATATTTATGAATATAAATTATTATATTTTTGTTTTGTATAAATATATTTTGTATACATATTTTTTTCAACCATCTAAACATGTCCCAACATAACAGCCGACAATGGTGTCAATCGTAAAGACAAGGCAGCATCTTCTATCACTCAAACATATATGCTTTATATGCTTTATCCCACATTGAAAAATAAAAACACAACATTTATGCTTTATACATTTCTTTTAGATACAACTTTATTTATTTAAGTCATATGGGCTTGGGCTTGGGCTTGAGCTTAAGTAGGACTATTAAATTATGAGATTTTTACAGATATGTCTAAAAAAGATTTTAATATTACATTTTAACGCTTTGATCAATTTTCTTACAAAAATACACTGTTTAACTATTTTTTTTACAAAAATACGTTTTTCAGCAACATTTTTTATATTTTTACGCTTTTCAATGAAATTGTATATATTGGATTTATTTTGAGTATACTCGTAATATATTTTGAATTTATGTTGAGTATATGTTTATTATATACCTGCTAAATTTTTAGTTTTCGTTTTTAAAATTGATATTTTAATTCAAAATGGTATTCATTCAATATATTTAATATATATTTAATATATTTTAGTAAAACTTGAAAAAATTAAGTCGTTGATTGATTCATTATTTTAAAATTTGTAAAAAAATATTGAATTAAAAATAATTATATTAACAACAAATGGTATACTCTTGATATATTTTGAATATACAAAATCAGCTAAATATATACATCAAATCAACCAAATATATAAACAAAATAAACCAAACCTATACTGAAAATAAAATATAATTTTTTTTTATATAAAAATCTCAATTATTATTGATAAAGTACTAATGTCACGTTTTGGGCAAAAAAAAAGTACTAATGCCACGTGGCATCATGAGAGCTTATAAGACCTTATTTATAATGTCATTTGCTTCCTATTTAAAAGTCTTGACCTCTTTAAGCACCTTGATTTTTGCTGCAGCATCAAACTTCTCCAACTTAACATCAAAGGTTGTCTTCTCCTTTTTCTCCTCAGCCTTTGTAGCTCCAGCAGCTTGGGCTTCTTGGGGACCCAAGTCCATGCCTTTTGTTGAGAGCCTATAAAACCTTATTTATAAGTTTGAAGTTTTGGTCAAAATTCAAAACTAGTTTATTTGCAGCTTTCCAGCAAGGTAAAGCTCCTAGAATAAGATCAAGATTCCTTAAAAATTACATTTTGCAAATTTGCTTAAACAACTGTTTATGCTACACAGTATTTAGCACAACAAAACAACTCTCTCTCTCTTTCTCTGCACATTCTTTGTTATTTTAGTTTACTATATATATAAAAAATATAATCACCACCAAAAACCCTCTTCTCTGTTTTAGCAAAAGAAATTTTTTTTTCCTTCAAAAAATGTATTTTGAAGAAGGAATTGGGGTTGCTGGGTCACCAAGATTTGAAGTTTATGGGACATATTTTGGATGGGAGAACCAAAGAAAGTGGAGGTTATATCTATTGATAAGACTAGTATAATATCCGAGATTTCCATAGCCCATTAGAGTTATGAAAAATGATATAGAATATAAATTTTATAGATAGTGCATTATAGAATCGATAATGGGAATATAATGGAACTTTGTATGCAATGTATGTTAAATGCACGGATTGAATACTTTATTATTTGTATGTATTTGTATGTATTTAATTAAATTGAAAGGAGTAATGTATAAATTGTTATAGAGTATATGATGATATGGGAAAGTGGGAATTAATATGCTAATGAAAAAGGAACGAAAGAAAGTTTCGGAAAATTTTACGATTGGGAAATGGTTCGGTTGGGCTTTTAATTGGGCTTTTAGATTTTCAAGCCCAATCCAATGCAATGGCCGGCCCATTAGTGTATGAAATTTATAGAATTTAGTTTTTATTAAGTAAAGAAATGATAATAAGAAGAAAAGTGGTGGAAAAGTTGAGTTGGGCTCTTAGAACTCCAATGTTGACTTAAAGTCAACTTACTTAAGCTATTTGAACTCTTTTTTTCTCCATATGAAGACCAAATACATTTTTTTGTTTTATTCACCATTATGGTGTGTATAGTCACCATAACACATAAGGGACATCAAGACCATTGGTCTTAAGTAAATCATGGCCATCTAACTTGAATCCATCAAAGCCATTTGATTTTTTTGAAGCTAAAATCCCCACCATTCACATAAAGGATATATAAGCCAAATTTTTACCTTTTATCTTCATTTGTGCCATCCAACTCAAAGGAAAAGAAAGACCAAAACTCTCTCAAATCACCAAAAAAGCTATCAACTTGTTCATAGTTCCAAAGTTAGCAATTTAATTGCCTAAAGTAAAGAATTAGTGCTTTATGATTCTTTTATGGTTATTGATATGGATTTAGTGTTTGGTTGAAATTATTTCTTTTTCTTTTCATTTCTATGGTTTGATTAAATTAAGGAATATCAAGGGGGACTTATATTATATATCTTTTAGTGGATAATACAAATTAAAGCTTGGAATTGAAAGATTTACAATTGAAATAAGCATGTAAAGCATGAAAAACCATTTGAAGGAAATTTCCTCTATGGTTCGGCCTCTTCTAGTTTTATGGGGAGAAAGTGTTCTAAATTAATTTTAATGTTATCTAAGATCATTTAGGGTGTGGAAAAGTAGTTTAGAAGTGTCAAATTGAATTATGGTGATTTTATACAAAACTTGAATTTTTGGAGGCATAATTGATGATATAAGGGAAGTATATGGTTTGATGAGTATTTTTAATGTTTGTTTGATGTTATGTGATTAATATGATGTTAATTTCACAATTCTTGGATCAATTTAAGGTTTGGATATGAAATTATAAGTTTTCCCCAAAATCATCTTATTGTGGAAAAATAGGGATTTATGAGAAATCAAAGTGATTTGATTTCAATTGAATGATGGAAATGAGTTATTGGAATGTTAATTAGATGAATCTATATTCAATTTAAGGTTTAATTATGAAATTGATATTTTTCCCCAAATTCTAGGGTTTATGGAGTAAATTGGGAATTTTGAGATTTAACTTAAATTAATTAAAACTGATTGATTAATTAAGTTTGTTTATGAAGTAATTTAATGATTTCAAGATCAATTTGGAATTTGGGTGAATAGAAATGATTTTCCCCAAATTGATGGAATTGGTATATTTAGGGATTTTAATTTTTAAGATGTAATTTAATAGCATGAATTAATAGAAACTATATTTGCTTTGATTCATGTGTTGGAAATGAAATTGAATTAAGGAATTAAAAAGGGAAAGGAATTAAATTCCTTGATTTGATTAATTGGTTGGAATATGGAATATTTGATTTAATAGTTAATATGTTTATGTGTAATGTTGTTTATGATTAAGGAAGGGAAATAAAATATGATAGTAAGGTTAAAGGGATAGAAATTAATTTTCGATTTGTGTAATGTGTTGTACAATCGAAAGGGAAGGGTATTATTCTAGAAACCGAGGAGTTTCGTTTTTAGTCGGCGTTTAATATAATTAGGGGCTAAGGAGTTTCGAGATGAGTACAAATAGTATTATTACTTTTGTGCCTTGAATATGAGCTTTTATGCTCAATCCATTCTTGTTCGGAATGCATTGCAACTCTTTGACAAAACATTATTTATTGATTGATTATTGAGCCAAATTGAGTAATTTATTCTATGTGGCATTTGGCCAAATGAGCTTTTATTGATTTGGTCTTTTAAATATGACCAATAATAGGAATTTAATTGTTATTGATATGTTATCCATTGAATCAATTCATGAATAGAAGGATATATTGTTATAATAATTACATGATAAGCAGAATACCCCTATGATGTGGGGTAATACATCGGACCTTGTGCACAATGGTAATGGAACCCGCGGATAGGGTAAAATTATCTGAATCTTAGCTGGGAAAGGTTTAATGACCCTAGTACGTATGACCCGATCAGTTGTACGTATGACTAGGCATGTGAGAGTGAGTAAGGTGTAAGCTGCCACTCGTTGATTATGGGGGAAACACACCGTTTCCAAAAAAGTGATTAATTTCTGCTAAAGTTATATTGTTGCTTTACTCATGGAAATTGTTCTATAAAAATAATTTTAATTAACATCGTTGTTGTCTAAAAATGGTACTATTATTATTGATCAAATATTGTTTATTCTGTATATATACTCACTAAGCTCTGTCTCACTCCTTAGTTATTATTTATTTTTCAGGACCGGTTGATAGGCCAGCAAGGTAAAATTTCAAGTTCTAGCTTTCACTTGGGAGATTGCTCTGCTATTTTGTTTATAGTATGAATGGTTATTCGAAGGTTCTACTCTAGAGCTCTATTGATTATAAAGTCTGTAATAATGATGTAATTAGAATATCATATGCATGATGTATGGTATATTATTGTGATATTACAGTCCAAGCATATAAGTAAGATATTTTGAACTTAGTAAATAAATGGAAAATGGAGTTCAAAAATAAAGCATATAAATGGTATTAAGTATATGGATAATGGATTCATAAATGGTTAGTATATTATTGGATAATTATAGATGGTAATTATGGTTTCGATTATGGGGTAATGATAACTGGTAATTAATGGCAGCTAATAATTAGTAAGGGGTTCTACGGATTTAGGTGATCTTATGTATCCCTATTCCCTAGGACAATCATGGCTTAAAAATGGGTCGTGACAACTGGATCTATTTCTATGGCCGAAAGCAAAGATGGGAGTGAGGGAATTGAGATTGGTGTAGAAGCATGAAACGGAAATATTTGAATCATTATTTTTTTATGGGCTTAATGATCTTTGATTATGAAATTTCAAGAATAATATATAGGAAAATGAAAGAAAAATCGAAGAAAAAAAAAGAGAAACAAAAGGACAGGGTGGAGAGGCGTAGAAAGTGGGTAAACTAAATAAAACAAAAAAAAAACGTATAAAAAAAGAATGAGCAAAAAAGTAAGAAATCAAAACGCAGGGTATGAAAATAAATAAAATAAAAAATTGAGTATAATCTGTAATTTCCTCTTAAATTATCAAGGTGAAGGAAATTTTACTTGAGCCTATGGAGATTTTATGAAAGAGTGCAAATGCTAATTTTATCTTTAATAAATTCACACTTGAATTTGGGCGAAAAAAAAAATTTTGGGTTCAAATTCAAATTTACCTATTTATTCACCTATTTAAGTCCATCCAAATAATGAATTTATATAACAAATTTTAAATCCAAATTCTCATGGTCCAAATCCCCTATTCTATAATTAAAATAAATTAATATTTTCCTTTTTTTTTTAATCTCTAATTTTCATCCACTTTTCATCTCTCTTTCTTTTTCATATCTCTCTAAATTTTGTTTCTTTCATAAAGTTATGAATTAATCATTATTGCATTAGATTTTTGAAGTTAAAAGAGAAAGGAAAATATGATTTTTCTCTAGAAACAAAATTTTTTAATTTTCTGTTTCGAGGTGGAAGTTATAGTGTAGAGAATAAAAGAATTGGATTTCTTAAATTGAAAGAGAAATAAAAATAAGAAAAATAGGAAGATAATTTTTTAAAGTGAAAACTGTGGTGTAGAAAGATTAAAAAAAATTAATACAATTATTTTGTTTTAGTTATGAATATAATATTAATTTTAATTTTAATTTTAACTAATTTGTTTGATTTGGACATAATTACAACTAAAATTATAAATTTGAGATAATATTGACAAATTAAAAGTTTTAGACAATTGAAAAAACATAAATTATAAATTAAGATAAAATTAAAATTTTCGACAATTTTTAAAATTATTAACGTATATAATTTTTAAGTTTAAGGAAATTTTATTACTTTACCTATATATTAAAAGTTAACATTAATATCCCCTAACAAAATTAAAATCAATAAATAACTTGAAAAATATTAAAATAGAATTAGGAATATTTAAAAGTTAAAGCTACTTATATATTAATGTGTACAAGTTATTAGGCATATTAAATTAGAATTTTTTTTTTATATATATATTTATATATTAATATATTTGTGATAACAGAGAATAATAAAAAATTATAATAAAATAAAATAAAAAAAAGAAGGAAATTTAAGTTAAAAAATTGTTAACACGAAAACATAGATTTTTAATCTTTTTTAGCTACTTTTCCATCACGTTGTAGGAAGGGTGGGAACCCGTAATAAGGGTGACAACCCGCTGAATTCACATCAGAAATTGCCAACATGAACACAAACGAAATTGTAAATTGTGTATAGAAAGAAAGAAAATGAAACTTCTATTCTCGGAGTTGAGGTATATGAAGAATGGCTATTTGGTCCCTTTCGCCGAGCTCAATCACTGATGGAGTTCAGATTAATGCAAACAATCTTGCTTAAAAAAAGAAACACAATGCTAAACTTAGCTCGATTACACCCCATTAGGGTGGGTAATAATGCAGCCTCTTTCATGTGCAAAGAAACATGGAGGAGGGAAGAATTTAAAAGAGAAACAACCAATCATTGAGCAAACAGAAGGCTATATATTATTGCTCAGTACTTTTATTTTATATATCTCTTCTGTTCTCATACTAGTTATGGCCTCACTTCTCCCCTCTACAAAATACAGCAAGACCACCGCAGAGAACCTCCTAAAAACTACAATATATCTGTACATATATATAAAACCTCCATCATCTTGCATAAGAAAACCCTCTCAAATCTGCACCCCTATTCTTTGTGCAACCTGCATCAGAAAAAAATCAAAGGTAATACACTTCTGTCAGTAAGAGGGGGATTGTGAAGATTTAAACTCCTTATCAGCTTAATCTCATTCACCACAAGGCAGACGCTTGATCACTGAGCTATTTAGCTTAAGAAAACTCAATACCCTCCGACAGAACAGTAATAAGGTTGACTATTGGTTAATTAATGTATTGATATTAGAGAGGGATGCTCAGACATGTCAGATTCTAATCCTCTTCCACCAATATGCATGAAAATTCAGGAAACTTATCTCCGATTTGCATGTAATTACCATATTCTTAAACTTCAAACTGTGTTCTGATCCACATTCAATTGTTAGATTATCATACTAGAATACCAAGCAATTCTATTCTCCAAAAATGTTTGATATATCTCTTCCTCAGATCCTCACCTTCAATTTTGACTTATTGAATATTGAAGGCTTACCTCCTTAAAGGAGTGGACATCACTTCCCCAAAGCCATGCATCACAGCCTGCATCTCTTGCACCCCATATATCATTCCTACGATCATCTCCTACATGCACAGCATCCTCAGGTTTTACCCCCAACAACTCGCAAGCTTTTAAAAATATTGTTGGATTTGGCTTCTCTGCAGCAACCTGTTTAGAGAGAGATATATAGGAAAACAGTCAATATTGAAAATTCATAAAGAAAGCAGCAGAGTTTTGCCAACTAAAATTTATTTTGGTACAGGAGAATAGCATTACAAATTGAACCTATTGTCTCTATCCACACCCCAAATCCCCTTCACCAGACCATAACTAATAACCAAATTGACCAAAATAAATAGTTGGCTTTGTTGTATAAAAAGAATCTAAAAAAATGATCAGAATGTTACCAAATGCTATGCAACTTACATACGTAATCGTTATAAGAACAGGCTCATTTATTTTAATGCATGTTACAACAAATCATTCCAACTTTTCTTTCCCAATATAATAACTGATCATGTCAAACAGTCATGATGAACACCATGCAGATGATTTGGATAGAAATTTAAGCAAATTAAGCAAACCCACAAATAAGATAGAGTTAACCCTGATAATATTTCAAGTTCAGCATACAAAAGATAAAGAGAATATCGGTCCCAAATATATTCTCCATTCAAATTCTTCCAAGGGGGAAAAAGAGAAAGGGGATTAAGAGAAGAACTGTGTCTTACTTCAGCTGAAACTGCCACAGCATCAAACCAATGATCACAGTTTAAAGCCTGAAGGAGAGGTCTCAGTCGAGTGTCAAAGTTAGAGACAACAGCCAACTTTATACCCGATTTCCTAAGAGCCTTAAATACTTTCTCAGCATCAGGATCGCAGAGATGCCAAGCCTTGAGATGAAACAATGAGTCAAAAGTTACAGCTGGCAATTAAAATAATGCAGAAATATCTATAATCCTAATTAGTCAACCATACCTTTTCAGTAGTATAGTAGCTATAAAGTTCTTCAAAGTACTGAGAATCTGAGCAGCCAGTAGAAGAACTGACTATATATTGCCAGAAGGGTCTTCCATCATTTACATATCTGCAATATTTTTTTAAAAGAAAGAGGGATCATGCTTAGAGAGAACTAAGTGAGAGTACCAAGAAAACAAAGTGCATGTCAACAATCTTTAGAACAGTAGCAAGTTTGAGGCAAATGCAATGCTATCAGATGTAGTATACAAGTATGAAATGAGACGGTCTCTTTTCCATCATCCATGTGTCACTTTCCATTTATTACTCCCAGTTTTGTTATACCTACTCACATTCAAGAGAATAGAAACTAATACGAGCTTTGTTTATATGGTTAATCTCATGCAATTCTTCTCCTCCTTTTCATTTTCTCCTAAGCTTTTGAAGATTGAAAATAAGCATTGCACTTTCCATCATTTTTAAGGATGATCTTATATTGCGCCAACAACCATGACTCAATCTTTTTAAAAAGTTATAAAACGTGACATATTAAATGTCACTGATGAGGCATCAAGAAGCCTGTGTAGATATGTAACTTTCTTCCCCTTCTTTTTCTCTTCCTCAGAAAACTATTTGAAAGAGAAAAACATTACAAAAGTTGGCTCTACTCGTCAACCAAGTATTAATGTTGGTTATCCCTGTGTGAGACCCGCAAGAACTCTTAGACCAGCATAGAAGAGATAAGGATACCATTTAAAAGTTTGGCCCACAATAAATAAGGCATTACAATTGATCATTAAGATGAAAGCTTTTGCCATCAATGTTAGTTGATTGATTTGTGACTGCACACAAACTCTCAACTCAACTAGGCCTCAATCCCAGCCGAGTTAAGAAAATCTGTGGTTTCTTTTCTCTACTCTACTCTGTTTAGCAACATTTATAAAAAAGAGACTGCTGCTAAATCCTTTTTCATTACTTTGCCACTCTGTGTGTGTGTGGCCCACATTCTCAAACCGCACGAGCCACCTGAACCAGTGGAGCCCTGGTGTAACATATATGTTTACAATCCCCAATTTTGACACATTGCTCAGTGTATGATGTGTCCTTGACAGATACTGGGGAAAACAATAATATGGAATAAATAGAAAAGTTGGTTTCTGTGACCATCACTTATTAACTTTTACTTTAAAGTAAATTTTACTATTGAAGAAAAGTAAATTTTACTTTTCTTCAAGTTGAAAATTGGTAATTTAACTTGAATGCCCAGTTTCATGCCTTAAAAAACATCTTCATTCATTATAGTTTAAATTTACCTCCACCAAGATATCCCACTACATTCAACTGCCCACATCATATGACATTGCAGTTACTAGTGATGTGTGTGTGTGTGTGTGTGTGTGTGTGTGTGTGTGTAACGCTTAAATCAAAGTGTTGTGAAGCTTGAAGCTTAAGACAGGTCCCTTAACAATGCTAAACCTTAGCAAATATGCAAACATTTAAGCACGCATGCAACAAGGTGATCTTATTTAATTCAGACCTTTTACAGAGACATAAACCACCAAAATTAGAAGTAGAACAAAGATCCAAGGATGCCCATGATTGTTTCTCACTCTCCCAAAGTGCATATTAGCCAAAAAGTTGATCTTCTCAGCTACGTCAATTCCCCAGTCATGCTCTTTGAAGCATGCATGGGATTGACAAAAAAGAATTTAAAAATCAATGATGAGATTTGATGAATCTGATACACATCTCTTAAGAGAGAGGAACTTTTCTAAAGAGCCTAAATCAGTGACAACATTTATTTGATCATAGATTTATCATTTCTTTGATCTTTGATCAGTGATTTCTCTTATGTCAATGAGACAGCAAACTACTATAAGGTGGATTTTTGTTAAAAGCTAGGAGCAACAGGGATAAAGAAAGAAAAATAGTGTCAAATCAAGAGGCAAAAGCTATCACACTAAAAAGGAAATGCAATGCAGACTCAGAACCAACCAATATAATGATAATAACTTAACCAAAAAGAAATTTATGAATGACTGCGATGATGTTATAATAGCTTTAATGCTTTTTCCTTTTGATCCAACAAAAACAGGTATAACGAAGTTCCGAAAAAGTAATGGCTACAACAAGAAGTAAAATAATCACACGAATAAAAAGGATTTTCAAGAAAATATATTACTGTTACTAATTTCCATGTAAAATAAAATTAAAAGATAAAGGAAAGTAAAAAAGGAACACACCTGAGTCGAGATCTACCCCAGGGCTGCTCATAAGCCCTTCTATATCTGTTCAGTATCTCATCCTCTGAGTACACTACTCCATACTTCTCCCCAATCTTTCTATATATCTACAACAACAAAATAATATAGCATCACACAAATATTCATTTCATTATAGAATTAATATTATATAAATCAAAATGAATGAATCTATTAAATACAACCAAAAAAAAAATTTACCCAGGAGAGGAAAAGGAAAGAAAAATAGGTTCTTCACAAGATATAGTATAAATTACAAATAAAAATTCTATGGAATACAGAAAAACAAAACAAAACTAATCTATACACAAGAATCTGTCAAAACACCACCCATATATTCAAAGAGTACAATAAATAAATTAATTAACTTTCTACAACCCAAATAAAATAAAATAAAAATTCCCAATCTACAAACAGAGCCATCCAGAGAGGAATCTCCAAGAATTCCGAACAATCAAAACAAAAAATAAATTAAAACTCTAAAATAATATGCATAAAACACAAAAATTCCTTACATGTATAAGAACATAAACAGACTAATATACACATGAATAAATATAATACAAATATGCATTTTATACCTGAGCCATAGGCTGAGAAGGAACAACAAGTGTACCAACCGCATCAACAAGCAAAGCTTTATGAGTAATATCACCATACAAAGACCTTCTATAATCTTCATAATCCTTCACTCCCAATATTTCCAACCCAACACCTCTTGCACCCACCACATCCGACTCCGCCACCGCCGCCGCCGAGGAAGAAGAAAACCGAGCCAACCCATTAGAGAATGGTCCAGATCTTGAGGAACCCAATATTTTATTATGAATATTATTATTATTAAGAAAATTAGAGAGAACCCTTGTTAGTTTTGTTCTTGTAGCCATTATCGCCATTTTTGGTTTCTACATTTGGCGTTTGTGTCTGGAAATGTTTTGATTTCAGGATTTCTTTCTCTGACAGTGGCAAAGAGAGACCATGACTACAGAATCGCTTGGTGCCAAGAGAAGTTATATATAGAACAGAAGGACCTACATGGCCAAGTGTATGTGTGTGTTGTTATTACTGTAATGTCCTTTTTTTTTTTTTTTTTTTGCCAGATGTTATTACTGTAATGTCTTTTGGAAATTCATGATATTATAGTTTTATTTGTTTATTTATGGATTAATTATTATCTGGTCCATAAAGTTATATATAATTCATTAATTAATATTTGTATTTTTAATGTAAGTAATTGACTGAATAATAGGTTTGACTTAATTAATAAGTCATTACTTCTATTTTGATAATTAAATTAATAATTTTTTAATATTTTATTTTATCAATTATTTAATTTTTTTATTAAATAAAAATAAATAAAAGAACTAATTCAAATTGATATCCTGAATTATGAATTAAATCAAATTTTAAAAATTAAATAATAATTAATCCACTTATAATTAAGTTCAATTTTAAAAATTAAATAATAAATTATACTTTATTTGTTTTATTTGGTACCCTTTGTGTCAAGTTTGTCTTTATCTTCTTGGTTTTATAATTTTGTCCAAAATAGGGATTGCAATACCGCGAAACGGGACAGATTTTAAGATTCTTATCCCGTCCCATGAACGATTGAGAAAAAGGCATAGATAAGTAAATCGGATTCAGGGTGAGTGCGGGAATCCTCATTTATATTTTTATAATTTTATTAATGTCAAAATTTCATAATTGATATATTTTGACAAAATATTATATATATTTATATTAAATTTTATATATTATTAATTATTATTTAAAAAATAATAATATAATTAAATA